>OX608081.1:12666952-12884940 GCA_951509765.1 Sphenella marginata | reverse complement strand
GAGCAAGTGTCTCACTTTAATTAGCATGCTAGTGGTGATGGTAGCTCAACACAATTGCAATAACAAATGTTAAACTATAGCAAAAGCAAGAAGAAAACGGAAAAGACAAAAAAAAAAAACGCCCTAGCCAAAACGATGCCTCATCATCCATTTGAATATCTGCCGCGCTTTTATTTTTAGTTGAGGCACGCTCACTGTCGCACCACAAACAACAATGCGCACATGCGATAACTTCTACACATCTCTATATGGGTTTACAATTTAAAAAATTGCGTGCGTACTTTTTCTATTTGCTTCTAAACGCTCCCTACGGATGCTGGCACCTAAACGCTTTCCCAAATCACCACTTCCGTTTTACTTTTACTTTTACTTTTTCTCTGCTACATTCCACCTTCATCACTGGTAGCTACACTCATGCACCCACATTGTTAGCTCAACACACCACACCCACCCACTTCGTTGATATTCCAATGTGGTCTTTAGCCACAAATTCATCGGTTGCATTTTACCTGACGAAAAAGTTGAAAAAATACAATTCCTACATCGTCAATGTGGTTTGCGATTCATGGAAAAGGAACGACAAAAAAAAAAAAAAAATCTGCATAAAATGAAATTTGAATTTGCCAATTGAAAAGTAAAGTGAAAACGTAAGAAATAAAAATAAGCTTTTTAGGGATATCCTGACATATGAAGACAGCGCAATGTGCCATTTTAAAATTGTTTTCCTCACTAAACTTTGCATACGAATTGGTTGTGTTTGAGTGTGTGTGTATGTGTGTGTATGTGACTGCACCATAGGTGACATAGATGATTGGGTAAGATGAACAAATAGATATGAAATGTGTAAAGTGAAACTGTTAAAAGTTATACAATTTTTTTATTTTATTGCAAACAGTTGTTGACGGCAAATTGGAAGCACGCAAGAAATGTTTTATTTTCAAAATGTCTCAGTGCACACGAAAAGACTGATGTGACACCAATCTGTTGATTACTCTTAGAAGGCTCACCTGACAAACGTTTTTAGTGTAAACTTCTTTTTCACCTCAATAGCTGTTAATAATCGAACAATTTCAACGTATTTTGCATTCATTGATAAAAAAAAGAAAAGAAAACTACCTTGAGCCAAATTTTCACAAATTTAAAGCTAATTCGCCCGCAGCATATTCTCTGACTAAAAGCTACGTAGATGTGTGAGTAAGTTGTGCAAAAAAATAAATTTTGATGTTTAAGTAAAAAGTTGTGCTGCAAGTAAAATGTTGATCCAAAAATCACAAGGCTCAATGGATGAATGTAGGGAGTTAATATGAGAAAAACGTTTCTTTACTTTTTGTTTTATTTTATTTTATTTCATTTTGTGTTACTGTCAACCATCACAAAGGCATGTAGAGAGGTAAGGGAAAGCTGTGAAATAAAAACTACGGTGAGATGAAGAATTAAATAATAACAATAGTTTTCTTGGTAAAAGACAGAAGTCAAGGAAGAAGGTTAAGAAAATGGAAGCAGAAAGAGTGAACAATGAGAAAGATATGAAGATAAAAAAATTGTAGAGAGAGGAATGTGAAAATGAAAAAGGGGCGCAAGTGAAGGAGATCGAAGCATAGTGATAATACTAGCGATGCAAGTAGGATGACGGGGAAGGATGTCGAAAGAATCGATTACTCCATTAAGAGATACATATGTACATTTATACATTTTTGAAAAATACATTTTTTGAAGAAAATTGATTTGTGAAAGACCTGTTTTTAAAGAAAGAAAATAATCGATTTTTATAAAAAGTAATCGATTTTTTAAAGAAATATTCGATTTTTAATCGATTATATTAAAAAAAAATAATATTTGAGAAATATATTAGATTTGTGAAAATTAAAATTTTCGAGAAAACTAATCGCTTTTTAAAGAAAAATAATCGATTTTTAAAGAAAATAATCGATTTTTAAGAAAAAAATAAATGTTTGAAGAACATAATAAATTTGTAAAAATTCGATTATTAAAGCAAAAAATCGAATTCCAAAGGAAATAATGGATTTTTAAAGGAAGTAATCGATATCTAAAGGTAAAAATCGATTTTTGAAGAAAATAAAAATTTTTTGAGGAATATAATAAACTTTTGAGGGATATAATAGATTTTTGAAAATTCGACTTTTATCGATTTTTTAGAGAAAATAATCGATTTTGCAATAAAATAATCGATTTTTAAAGGAAATAATCGATTTTTAAAAAAATAATCTAGTTTTAGAGAAAGCAATTGATTTATAAAGGAAATAATTGGTTTTAAAAGAAAGTAATAGTTAAATTGTTGAAGAATAAATTTGTGATTTGTGAATATTCGATTTACAAAAAAAAATGAATTTTTAAAGAAAGATTGTAAAAAGGAAAGAATCGATTTGTGAGAAATGTATTTTTAAGAAATTAATCAATTTGCTAAATTTGAATTTTTTAGGAAATAATTGATTTTTTGAACCAGAAAAATTTCTAGTTAAAATCTCAATTTACTAAAGCATAGATCGATTATTAACTCACAACGCTAGGGAACCTGTATATTTATATTTGTATGAAAACTTTTGGTTGTGTTTGTGTCGAAGACACAACTTTACGGTCACTTACTTTTGCCATAATACCCATTATCTGCTTAAGATTTGCTATTATTTTTTTGATTTAATCCTCATTCATAATGCTTGTTTGTCTATAAGCCAACTTTTATATATCTTAAAAGCATGTCTATGCGCCTGAAAGTATGCTATAAAATAAAGCAAATTAATGTTTTTTTTCTGTTTTGTTTTGTTTTTCATTACAGGTGAGTGACTTGCTACTACTTTCTTCAATTTAATACAAATGAGTAAACAAAACTCAACGCATTTCTCTGACCACTGGTAAGTATGTATTGGGATGAGTGATGCTGCTTTTAAGGCCAACTCTTCCAGCGGTCGTTATTACAACTGATTGGATTAAAATTGTGTGCGCGGTTTTAGCGTCTTCGTCTAAGCAAGCAATCTTTGGTGCTATGAAAGCACAAAACTAAGCAAATTGCTCCACCTACATTGCTGAATTCTTCTCGTTTGTCTGTTAGCCGTTTTTGCTTTGTCAAGGGGACTGGTCTAAGTACAAAAGCCATACTCCTTGAGAGCCATTTAATTTCAAACTTAAAATTCTGTTAATGTTATTATAATTGAAATTCATTAGCTTGAAAAATTTTAATGAAAAAGAAACCCAAAAGCGCACCTGCTGCGTAGTGAAATAATTGTCTAAACGAGCTGTGCACGAAATCGCACTTTGCTCTAATGATGTGCAAATGCCTCCCAATGGTAAGTAAAAACAAAAGGACAATAGAACTTTTTGCGGTGTCCCAATTTGAGTTTTGATGCCTTACAATGGACTTTACTTTTTACTACCACTTTAATTTGGATTTCCTCCCTTGTAAGTGCGCGCCTATTTTTTGTAGCAGACAATTTTATTCAAACTACATACAAATAGAATTTAATGAAAACGTTTTAGTTGTTAGGTTTGTTTATCGAGATGTCTCAAAAGTTTTCAAATTAACAGAAATAGCAAATAGAATGATTTCCAATTAAATTTGAATTGGTTGTAGATGTTGTTTAGTTTTTGCTGTCATAAGCAGGTGATTATAAAGCCAAAATAAATAAGCAACCAATTTCAACAAAAAAATTTAAAACCAAAAATTATTTCCAGCGTTTAATTAAGCATTATTTTTGGCCAGAAGCAAAATACAAAATCAAATTGAAAATTTTTAATTGCTTTTATGTAAGAACAATTATTATTGAATTTTCGTTTTATTTTGTTGCTTTCAAAAAATGTAGCACAAACTCCATTTAGCTAACGTGTTAGATCGTTTTGCTCCTACGGTAAACTTAACTCAACTTCAACTCACTTTACATAACAAATAGAGAAAAAGAAAAAAAGTATTAATTTAGCACTCTTCCTCTTGCAACCCTAACAGCGCAACCCATAAGCTCTATTCTCTAAATGGCTTAGTTAGTATTCCCCAATTTGTTTGAGGCCGTGAAGCGTGAAATTCAATTACTTATAATCGAGTACATTACGAAAAACCTCTTATCGCTAAATAAACATATGCATACTTATTTATATCGATATACTAACACACACAGGTAAAACATATGAAACAACAACAGCATAGATTAATATCAATAGCAACGATGCGAATTTACTTCATGCCTGCAACAAATTACTCTGATAATGCAAATTGTGTTTGAGCTCATTTGATCCAGTCATTACTTAGTATGGCAAATGTAATCAATTAAGGGTCATTTGTATATGTGTACATATATGTACGAGTATGTATGTGTATGGGTGTATGTGTGAGTTTATTTTTGTTACATTTAAATGTATGCATTGGGCTGTTTCATTGACTGGATTTTATTTTTTTTTGTTATTGTTCAGCAATTTCATTTGCGCACCCTTTTTATAATTCGCAACCAGCTTATGAAATATTCTGAAGATATAGTTTATGGCTGCATAAACCCAAACGGGGTTTTTTCCAAGCGAAAATGAGGAGGTAATGCCGCGCTTTTACCTCAGAGGCCCCAGTGCTCACCCCCAATGAATAAATAAAAGGTGTAATAGGTGCTCTGCACTCCCCCAGCACACCTCCGATCCTCTCAAAATAAATAAAAAATAATAAAAGTCCCAAATTAAAAATAAATAAAAAAACCTACTCGCCCCCTCAAAGCTTAGACAGTCATGATTGATCTATCTAATATTTAATATAAATTTAATGAAAATTGAGTTGAAAATATTATTCTTTGTGTAAAAATTACTCCAGTATTTTCTACAGTTCTGACTTATCTGCGTTTGCCGCTCATTTTCCTCCCCCGTCTACTGCATAGCTGTATGTATGGTATTTTTGTAATGGGTCTTCAGGACTAGACACATTTTCAATTAATTTCTTTGGTAGCTAGAATATGTTGGTATGTTGCGGCGAGACATCGAAAATTTTAAGTTGTCTGCCTAGCAATGCAGCGCTGAAAGACGCATTCAATTCTATTCAGTACTTGTTGAGTGATGTGCGAGCAAACATATAGATATACAGACAGAAATCTTAAAAACAATTGATTTGCGCTCTATTGGCTTGTTAACTACTTCTATAAATGTTTCTTTAATATCGGCAAAGTGTTGTTATCAGCGTGCTAAAATTGTCTTATATGCCACCTTATTTTGAACAGCTGGTTATTTAATATTCGATTTCAGTTGGGCTTAGAATGTTCTGACTCGAAAGAACTTAAATCGGAAATGCTAAATTGGATAAATCTTGGAAATTTTAAACTCTCTCGCAAAATATAAACACACACATATTTGTACCTTTAATTGGAAAAACATTTTTCGGTAATTTCACAATTTGATATCTTTGCAACAGCTGACACGCCTAAAAGTATGCTACACTTCATAGATGTCGATTTGCAGAAACAACAACAACAACAACTAACTACAGCTTGCTATCTAACCAACTCAAACAATTTCACTTCATTTTCGACTGCTCCGAGTGTAGTTATGTATGTATATAAATATTTGAGCCAACATTATACATCGTACATACATACATATGTACATACAAACTGTGTTCCTGTGCGTAACTGGAGCATAAAAATAATTGCACAGTGCATTTCGTACGTTATTTGCCGCCTGCCAAATAGGCAGCAATAGATTTATGTGGAGTATCTCCTACTATCGCATAGATAAACGACTAGTCGTTGATACTTTTTGTCTTATTTAGAAAGTGTATGAAACTTGCGCTCTTCATTCATCACTCAGAACATTTGATGCTGTGCTGCTGCTGCTGTTGCTGCTCTTTGCTCGAGCTCTACGAGTTGGATCACACAAAAATGCACCAGCAATTAAAAGTTTGTTTTGTAAGTAAACTTTTCAGTTGGAATTGAGCGAGTGCAAGTGACACAAGCGTGCACTTAAGCGTAGGCTGCTATGTGAAGTAGGTAGTAGGTAACATACATACATATGTACATTTGTATGCAGTAAAACATTTCCATTTGTATGTATGTAGCTGTGATCGTGATATGTGCACAGATAGAATTCATGACAACTGAAACTTTTTTGCACGTGATATGAGATGACAATTAGCTCGATATTTCAATTGAAATGTCAAGGTTGTTCGACACTTCAGCGCTTGGTGGTGGGCGGTGCGTGTAGATTGATGTGGTTTTATGAAAGTTTATCTTGCCTTTTAATTTAAACTTTTAGCTTTGAGTGGTGGTAACTTTTTAGTTTGAATTATTCTTGCCATTGTGTGCCTTGTGCATCGTCCTATTTTGCTTTTTCTACTTTCTATGATTCGGTCATTGTATTTATATCAAAGGAATTTTTTGTTTTTTATCTGTAAGTATTTTCGTTTTCTCTTCTTTTTTCTTCTTTACATTTTTCTTTATCCTCTCCCATTCCTTTTTTTCTTCTTTCTTCTTTCCTAATTTTCATTTCTTTTTTTTTCTCGTTATTGTTCTGCATTTCCTTTTTATTTTTCGTTTTTTGTTTGTTGTTTTTTTTAAATTTTTTTTGTGTTTTTTTTTTTTTATTTTTTCGTTTTCTGTTTTTTTATTACTCTTTTAGTCGTTTCCCCTTTCTTGTCCTCCTTGTTTTTAATTTTCTTCCTCTTTTTCTTTTCATTTTTCTCTATCCTCTCCCATTTCTCCTTTTTTCTTCTTTCCTTATTTTCATTTCTCTTTTTCCTCGTTATTGTTCTGCGTTTCCTCTTTATTTTTCGTTTCTCATTTTTTTATATTTCGCGCTTTTGTTTTATTTTTTTATGTTTTGTTTTTATTTTTTCGTTTTTTTTTATTACTTTGTTTTTCCTTTCCCGTTTCTTCTCCTTCTTATTATTTTTATTTTCCTTTTTTTATACCCAGCGTACTAGTACTAGTACAAGGGTATTATAACTTTGTTGGGATAACGGTTGGTTGTACAGGTATAAAGGAATCGAGATAGATATAGACTTCCATATATCAATATCATCAGGGTCGAAAAAAAATTTGATTGAGCCATGTCCGTCCGTCCGTCCGTCCGTCTGTCCGTCCGTCTGTCCGTCTGTCCGTCTGTCCGTTAACACGATAACTTGAGCAAATAATGAGATATCTTCACCAAATTCGGCATGCGTACTTATGTATTTGGGTTCAGAATAGATTGGTATTGAAAATGGGTAAAATCGGACCATAACCACGCCCCTTTTTCGATATCGAAAATTTCGAAAAACGTATAAAACGGGTTAATTCAATATCAGAAGCAGCTACAATGATAAAATTTGCAATATGTATTGATTTAGATGTTCTAAAGCCGATTTTATCAAATTTTTTGAAAAGGGGCGTGGCACCGCCCACACATATTTGAAGAAATTTTCAAATTTTGACTCTTAATAACTTCAAAGCAGTTTATGCTAGTACAACGAAATTTTGTAAAGGGCATACTATTGTTGTGTTAAATTCAGATATAGAAAATAAACGAAATCGTTTGGCGACCACGCCTACTTTTTCATAAAAGTTATATTGAAAGGAGGTGGAAGTATTGAAAAGTCCATATCTAGTTTACTGATACCGCTATAATAATATAATTTGGTACATACATCAATTTTCATATTCTTTACATTAGTTTTGCAAAATTTTGGAAAGTGGGTGTGGCACCGCCCACTTATGAGTCACGCAATTTTCAAATTCGACTGCTAATAACTTCAGAACGGTGTGAGATAGATTTACGTAACTAGGTACCAGGCATGTTATGTTTATGTAGAGTACTACCAGAGAAAATAAGAAAAATCTTGAACGACCACGCCCACTTTTGGACTAAAGTTCTCTAAACGAGAGTTAGGAAACCGGAATATGCAATATCTGTTTAACTGATAAAGATATAATGCTTAAATTTAGTACACTCATTCACTTGATGATGTTATTAGTGTTGTTTAAAGGTTTTTTGGTAATATTTTGGAAAATGGGCGTGGCACCGCCCACAAGTGAAAAAACAAAATATCAACATTTCACTATTAACAAGCCACTGTGAAAGTATCATAACTATCTGCAATGAAAACTGATCTTCAAATAGGGACAAACAACATAATAAAATCCGTGGGCGTGCCACCACCCACTTTTTTAAAATTATGTAAATATTGATTAATGGACACATATATAGGTCCATAAAGCTAGCAGAGCAAAGTTAGCAGAACAAAAAACTAACTTATGGACAATGATGTGCTCCAAATGTGCTAATTAAGTGCCCTAATCCCAAAAAATGTGCTCCTCTATTTTTGCCAAAAAATGATGTTCTGCTAGCTTTAGGCTAAACCTAGCAGAGCAATATGAGTAAACAGTGAAAGAAGATAGTTAGCGCAAATGTTATTATGCAGAAATTATGTGCTCCAAATGTGCTCTTGAAATAATCTATCCCCAAAAAAATTGCTCCCCTTTTTTTAAAAAAAATGTCATGTTCTGCTAGCTTTGGGCTAAACCTAGCAGAGCAATATGAGTAAACAGTGAAAGAAGATAGTTAGCGCAAATGTTATTATGCAGAAATTATGTGCTCCAAATGTGCTCTTGAAATAATCTATCCCCAAAAAAATTGCTCCCCTTTTTTTAAAAAAAATGTCATGTTCTGCTAGCTTTAGGCTAAACCTAGCAGAGCAATATGAGTAAACAGTGAAAGAAGATAGTTAGCGCAAATGTTATTATGCAGAAATTATGTGCTCCAAATGTGCTCTTGAAATAATCTATCCCCAAAAAAATTGCTCCCCTTTTTTTAAAAAAAATGTCATGTTCTGCTAGCTTTAGGCTAAACCTAGCTGAGCAATATGAGTAAACAGTGAAAGAAGATAGTTAGCGCAAATGTTATTATGCAGAAATTATGTGCTCCATATGTGCTCTTGAAATAATCTATCCCCAAAAAAATTGCTCCCCTTTTTTTAAAAAAAAAGTCATGTTCTGCTAGCTTTAGGCTAAACCTAGCAGAGCAATATGAGTAAACAGTGAAAGAAGATAGTTAGCGCAAATGTTATTATGCAGAAATTATGTGCTCCAAATGTGCTCTTGAAATAATCTATCCCCAAAAAAATTGCTCCCCTTTTTTTAAAGAAAATGTCATGTTCTGCTAGCTTTAGGCTAAACCTAGCTGAGCAATATGAGTAAACAGTGAAAGAAGATAGTTAGCGCAAATGTTATTATGCAGAAATTATGTGCTCCAAATGTGCTCTTGAAATAATCTATCCCCAAAAAAATTGCTCCCCTTTTTTAAAAAAAAATGTCATGTTCTGCTAGCTTTAGGCTAAACCTAGCAGAGCAATATGAGTAAACAGTGAAAGAAGATAGTTAGCGCAAATGTTATTATGCAGAAATTATGTGCTCCAAATGTGCTCTTGAAATAATCTATCCCCAAAAAAATTGCTCCCCTTTTTTTAAAAAAAATGTCATGTTCTGCTAGCTTTAGGCTAAACCTAGCAGAGCAATATGAGTAAACAGTGAAAGAAGATAGTTAGCGCAAATGTTATTATGCAGAAATTATGTGCTCCAAATGTGCTCTTGAAATAATCTATCCCCAAAAAAATTGCTCCCCTTTTTTAAAAAAAAATGTCATGTTCTGCTAGCTTTAGGCTAAACCTAGCAGAGCAATATGAGTAAACAGTGAAAGAAGATAGTTAGCGCAAATGTTATTATGCAGAAATTATGTGCTCCAAATGTGCTAATTAAGTGCCCTAATCCCAAAAAATGTGCTCCTCTATTTTTGCCAAAAAATGATGTTCTGCTAGCTTTAGGCTAAACCTAGCAGAGCAATATGAGTAAACAGTGAAAGAAGATAGTTAGCGCAAATGTTATTATGCAGAAATTATGTTATATGGTTATTTCAAGAGCACATTTGGAGCACATAATTTCTGCATAATAACATTTGCGCTAACTGTCTTGTTTCACTGTTTACGCATATTGCTCTGCTAGGTTTAGCCTAAAGCTAGCAGAACATGAATTTTTTTTTTTTAAAAAGGGGAGCAATTTTTTTGGGGGTAGGTTATTTCAAAAGCACATTTGGAGCACATAATTTCTGCATAATAACATTTGCGCTAACTGTCTTGTTTCACTGTTTACGCATATTGCTCTGCTAGGTTTAGCCTAAAGATAGCAGAACATGAAATTTTTTTTGAAAAAAGGGGAGCATCTTTTTTGGGGGTAGGTTATTTCAAGAGCACATTTGGAGCACATAATTTCTGCATAATTACATTTGCGCTAACTGTCTTGTTTCACTGTTTACGCATATTGCTCTGCTAGGTTTAGCCTAAAGCTAGCAGAACATGAATTTTTTTTTTTTAAAAGGGGAGCAATTTTTTTGGGGGTAGGTTATTTCAAAAGCACATTTGGAGCACATAATGTCTGCATAATAACATTTGCGCTAACTGTCTTGTTTCACTGTTTACGCATATTGCTCTGCTAGGTTTAGCCTAAAGCTAGCAGAACATGAATTTTATTTAAAAAAAAGGGGAGCATCTTTTTTGGGGGTAGGTTATTTCAAGAGCACATTTGGAGCACATAATTTCTGCATAATTACATTTGCGCTAACTGTCTTGTTTCACTGTTTACGCATATTGCTCTGCTAGGTTTAGCCTAAAGCTAGCAGAACATGAATTTTTTTTTTTAAAAAGGGGAGCAATTTTTTTGGGGGTAGGTTATTTCAAAAGCACATTTGGAGCACATAATTTCTGCATAATTACATTTGCGCTAACTGTCTTGTTTCACTGTTTACGCATATTGCTCTGCTAGGTTTAGCCTAAAGCTAGCAGAACATGATTTTTTTTTTTTTTAAAAGGGGAGAAATTTTTTTGGGGGTAGGTTATTTCAAGAGCACATTTGGAGCACATAATATCTGCATAATTACATTTGCGCTAACTGTCTTGTTTCACTGTTTACGCATATTGCTCTGCTAGGTTTAGCCTAAAGCTAGCAGAACATCATTTTTTGACAAAAATAGAGGAGCACATTTTTTGGGATTAGGGCACTTAATTAGCACATTTGGAGCACATCATTGTCCATAAGTTAGTTTTTTGTTCTGCTAACTTTGCTCTGCTAGCTTTATGGACCTCACATATATCCGTATATCAAAAATTTCACAAAATACGTTAAAAGTTATGGGCATGGCACGCCTTCTTTTCCAAAGTTATATATAGGACATGGTATAACCCTTAAAAAGATCGATTCAGTTATTTTGGCTCATGTAAGCGGTTAAAGCTTTATAAGCAAGGGGTGTTACCGCGCCCACCAAATTCGCTATTGTTTAGGCTCGGAATAGATTGGTTTTTAAAATGGGTGAAATCGGATGAAAACCACGCCCCCTTTTTCTGAAAACTAGCGCTGGGTATTTAATGTTCGGTTCACCCGAACTTAGACTTCCTTACATGTTTAATCTTTCGTTGTTTTCCTTTTCCTTTTTTTCCTTTGTTCCACTTTTTATTTTTTCATTCTTTTCTTGTTATTTTTCTTATAGTTTTTCGTTTTCTTCTTATTTTTTAGTTTTGTTCTTTTTATTCTTTGTTTTCGTTTTTTTTTTTTTATTTTTTTTCAAGGTCTTATTTTTTCCTTTTTCTTGTTCTTTTTATATTAATTTTTTTCCTTTTTCCTTTTTCCTCTTCTCTTTATTTTTATTTTTTCTTTTTCTTTTAATTTTTTTATTTTTCCTTTTTTATCTCTTTTTCCTTTTTCTTCTTATTTTTATTTTTCCTTTTCTTTTTCTTTTATTTTTATTTTTATTTTTCTTTTATTTTTCTATTTATCTTTATTTTTATTTTTCATTTTCATTTTCATTTTATTTTTCTTTTTCTTTTTCTTTCTCTTTCTCTTTTTCTATTTCTTTTTATTTTTCTTTTTCGGTTTTATTATTTTTTTTTAATTTTTCCTTTTTCTTTTTTTATTTTCCTTTTTGTTTTCCTTTTTTATTTTTTTTTTCCTTTTACTTTTTTTTCTTGTTCTTTTTCTTATTCTTTTTCGTTTTATTTTTATTTTTACGTTTTGTTCTTTTCATTTTTTGTTTTTGCTCTTTTTTAATTTTTCTAGTTCTTATTTTCTCCTTTTGCTTTTACCTTCTCTCTTTGTTTTTTTTATTATTTTTTTTTTCTTTTTGTTTCCTTTTCACTTTTCTTCTACTTTTTATTTTAAATTTTTTTCTTCTTTTTCTATTTATTTTTATTTTTATTTATTTCCTTTGCTCTTCTTTTTATTTTTCGCAACCATTCCATATACAATCTACATATTTAGCCTCACTAGAAACTTGCAACAATTAGCCTTTTATCCTCTAGTCATTTCACTCAAATTTAGTCTGTTGAACTAACCATAGATTCTGAGAACATTTTTGTTTTGTCCTTTACAACTTTTTCTTGCCGCAACCGCTGGCCGCATACTTGGCTTAAGCGCAACAAATACAAACCAACATAAGCCGCATTTGTTTTGTTATTATCTGCGTAGCTCTTGGAAACTCGCTTCTTTGTGTTCTATACAAATGGCTTTGCTTATGAACTTCGCTAATTAATTTGTGTTCCATGTAAACCCCTTCTGGAGTGCATTTTCAGATAAAACCAAACTTTTGCACAAATTGAGAGTTCCGAAAGGTAAACGTGAGCAGCAGATATTGTGGTTTTTTCGTTTTTTGTAATTAATAACACAACCAGATAAATTAATATAAACTTCGGCGGTATTTACTAGCATTGTTTAAAGGATGACTAATCGTCTTCTCACTTTGTTGAAATTAAGTAATGATCTTATAGTTCTTGCTAGAGAGTGTATCTTCCTCTGCTTCCATAGGTAGGTTCCGACAAGAATACCTTTCGGACGCAGTATCTTCTTCCATTCGCATCACTTGGCCAAACCAACGAAGCTGGATTTTGATTTGTTGAACTCCCAAACACCATCGGCAGAGTCCAATAATTCCTTCGAAGAACTTTTTTGTTGAATACTTCAAAGGTCGACTTAGCAGCAGCTGTCATCGTCCATGCTTCTTGTATTAGCTTAGAACGCAATATCGTGCCCTTACGAATTTGTATCAAATGGGTCCCAAAACTTATAGGTACAAGTTAAGTCGGCTTGTCTCAGCTGCAATAAAAGTCGATGCACTGTTTAAGCGAATTAAGCAATTTCATTTGTACACCCTTTTTATAATTCTCAACCAGCTAATGAAATATTCTGAAGATATTGTTTATTTCTGCATAACCCAAAGGGGGTTTTTCCAAACCAAAATGAGGAACCGAATGTCGTGCAATGCCTCAGAGCCAACAGTGCTCGCCCCCAATGAATAAATACAAGGTGTAACAGGTGCTCTGCACCCTCCCAGTTCTATATAGAATAAATAAATTAAATTAAATAATAAACTAATAATTTACTAAAGGTCGTCCCTATTAACCCGTGCTCTGCACACCCCCGACCTACTTTAAATAAATAATATAATATAAAAACTAAATAAAAATTAAAAAAAAACTTCTCCCTCCCTCAAAGCTTATTATTATTATAATAAAAGCTTTTATAATGATTTTTTTATCAAATCTTTAGGTTTGTAACAAAGCTCCGCTGATAACAAAGCCACCATAATGTACCATAAGATGGCGCGAAAATTCATTTAACAACCCTTGAAGAGCATAAAGTGATAAGAATGACGAGCTGTTGCGCTCTTTAAGCACCAAGAAATGAGATATGGTTAACAACAAAAACTACGCAGCAAATATTTTTGATTGCATTGAAAAAAAAAAAAAAAAAAAAAAACAGTGCCATCGTTTTATACTTAGTAGGCCAAACTTGCTCTTTATTAATATTGCTCTCTTTTGACATTACTCAAATCTCGTATTTTCACCACACTATTTTACTCAACACACGGTATTGCCAACTCGTTTCATAGCTATCCTTTCGCTGGATGCTGCTAACACCCGTCTTGCGCTCATTCGTAAACATTTAGCACACTCAGAGAGTAGAGCGTAGAGCGCAGCATGCCGGGCAAGCGTTACATATGTAGTTGTTGTTATAAATGCTGAGTATAAGACAGTTTCACAACTCATACAATTCGCATAATTTCAGTTCAAATGTGTTTGATAACTGGCGAAAAACGAGCTGATTGCTTTTATGCTGTGATTGTAGCTCCTCTCTCTCGCTCTCATTAAAGACGAATTGGCAAAATATGAAAAATAACAACAAAAACAACAACATGCATATATTGTCATCTTATATTTAACATCAAGGGATAAACACCGAAATGGTTCAGTCTGTTTTTGTATACGGGCGTTAAATGGTCGTTGAGCGGCGGAAGTGCGTCGATTAATTTCTTTCTACTCTTTATTTTTGTTGGCAGTTTACAAGTGAATTTGTTTAAGGCTGCAAATGTGCAAATATAAAACGGGTCGGTAAAAGAATCTACAAATGAAGTATGAAATTTTACAAAAAAAAAAAAAGAAAAAAAGTGAAATGTATTTAAATGTTGTAAAATTGAGCGTAGACAGCGAGTGAGTGACGTACATTTTGAGCAAAAAAAAATAAATTTAAAAAACGCACCGGGATAAAAGCTTACCTCCCCCACCTTGCAACCAAATAAGTGTGCCAGTAAATAAATGAGTACATACATCGATTTCAATTGTGTTGATGTGGCAAAGCATTACTGTATATATACATACATATATATGTACATGAGTGCGTTTGTATATAATTGTTTGTATGCTCACAGTTTTTTTTTTGCTTATCCGACTGCCTGTGGCTGTTTGCTGCTGCTGCTTCAGGGCTTAAGACCGCCTTCGTTTGGGTCTTTCTTTATTTATTTATAAAGATACAAATCTGATATCCTTTGCAGCTTTATTACGTCGTGAGAAAAAGTGAAAATGTATTAATAATACAATAACAACATTAACATGGCGCCAGCCCAAAGCCCAAAAGATATTTAAGGCGAAATTGAAAGTAAACTTGGGCTTACAAAATAAGCAAATAACAACAAAACAACAAACAAACACAAAACCAATTTTGTATGAAAAAAAAAAAAAAACATTGCGCAATACAACGCACGCAGTGTGAGTTTTGTTATTTTCAGCAAGAAAAAAAAATCTTAAAGAAAAATAAAAGGTAACTGGCAACCTTAGACGTGTTAAGAGCAAGGAAACGAAAATTAAAAGCCATTTTGATACTATCACAAAGAAACAAAAGCAGCAACAAAATAAGCAACTACTGAAAGCTAAAGGGATTTTCCGAAGGAGTCTAATGAAATGGTCGCAGTTGTGTGAAAAACTTAAAATTTTTTAAATTTTTTTTATACTTTTGTGCCTTTTTTTTTTTTTTTTTTAAATTGCGCATGTTTCAGTGGAAGCGCTTTTTAGTGTAGCATTCTTGATTTGCCAGTGTTACATATGGGATGTGCCTAAAATACTGAGCGCACTTATTCACCTGAAATAATCCAAAGATGTGATGAAAAACAAAAAAAAAAACTTAACAATTTTGACTTCAGCAAACAATAGCATATCAGCTTTTCTAAGAGAAAAAGTAGTTTTACAAGGAGAGATCTATGAACATAACATAAGTTTGGGCAGTCTAATACCCTCCACCGATTGTCAAAAGTTTATAGGTGTTAATCCTAGATTTACTCAGAATACTCCCTTTTTCGTTAAAGTCTAAATAGGTGGCTCTAAGCAGGCTCTGGTTAATAGATGACGTGAAAGTACTAACTAAAAATATATGTAATAAAACCAAAATAATAACTGCAAATCGCAAAACACACGTTTCATCAAGCGGCTGTGTTGAGAGAGTTGAAATAAAAAGAATAAAATCATAATCAAAGCAGTTGAATGTTTGACTGAAAGCTAAAAACAAATTAAAATTTGTTTTACAAAAATGCAGTAAACGCTTACTTTGTATACTAAATAGCGTTGGCTGAGTGGACGACTACTTTATCTATTCGAAAATAATTTGTAGAACGTTTTATAACAGATTTGTGTGCAATAACGGCTTATTTCAGAATTAGTTAAGGGAAAGCCTATTTAGACTAAGGATTGCAATTACGATTTGAAAGAGAAAGCTTTTGGCATAGACCGCGTTTGAAAATGTGTGAAAATTTGCCGGTCACCTTTTTATGTAAAATAAATAAATTTGATATGTAAATATTTTTTTTTAGCCACGCCCCGCAAATAAATCTCTTTACAATATTGATAACTGTATTTTTTGAAAAAACATAATGGAAATGCGTTATGTGTACCCAAAATTTAAAACGTTACTGACTCATCATTTCAACGTTTCTCGTGTCAAATAAAAGTGACAGCCAAAGACATTAAATACAAATAGTAGACACATCATACAGTCAACGGAATTTCAAGCCAACGATTGAAACAACGCAACAACCATTCAAGTTGCAATAATTTAATGGAATTCTCTGAAAATAAACAACTCGCAAAAGTCATGAAAAATCATAGCTCATTGAGCAAAACCAAGAGCAACAAGAAAAAAAAAATAATAATAATAAAACAGACAAACCAAAGTTATGACATAAAAGAAAATGAGCGAAAATTTCGTATTTACTGACTTCAAAACATTTTCTCGATTTGAGTGGCACTTCATAGTGATGCAAAGTGATTGGTTGTGCGGGTTGGGAAGCAGCATTACTTCAATTCAATAATTATTACTTGCACAATAATAATCAAAATATTCATTCATGATCATAGCTGCGTGAAATTCGTGCCATGTCTGCAACATTTCCATTTCAGTATTGACAGTCGATTTTCGTAAACGTTCAAACTGTCAAGCGCATCACTGAGATTGTCGCAGCAAAGTGGCAAAAACAAAAACAACAAAAAAAAAAAACAATCAATATTTTAAGTGAATCGTTTGTTGATGGCATGATGCTCAAGTGCTTGCAGAGATTCGACGAATTTCAAGTGTTGGCTGATTGCGCACCCTCTTTGCTTTTATCACAATAATGAAGTTATTGATGACGTTGTATGATGATGTCATTATAGTAATGTTGTGCTGATGATGCTTGAAAAGCAGCGCTTGAACGTTGAACGAAAATCACGTTAAATTATTTTCATTTATTTTTACTTTACATAGTTTTGTTTTTGTTACTTTTTTTTCATTGTCATTTCGCTGTGCGTCAAGCCGAGCTATGGGCCCATTGAAGCATATATAATATTTTTTCGATTTTCGTTGTTTTCAACTTTTGCCCATGCACCATCGAAGATACATCTATTATAATTTATGTTTATTACTTGTGTTCTTATTACTTACAGCAGCTTAATATGCATGAAGAGTAACCCTCAGCCACCAGCGTCCATTGAACAATGCCATTAAAGTAAATGTGCTAGCTTAGCTGCTTCAACTTAACCTTATTATTATGCATTGCGTTGAATATAAATGCATAGATATTTCTTGATTTGTGATTTTACATAGTACATGCACGTACATATATACATACAATAACTATTCGCTAGTGCCTATCCGCTACATATAGAGCTTGGTGCTACACGGCGTATACGTAACCATTGCCATCGCCAATTGATAGTGGCGCACATTGAACATTGAATTTCTAGATTCGTTTTATTTTGTCACGCTTTGGTATGCCGTTAATTTTTATTTACAATGAAATGAATTACCTTTAGGTCAAGCGAGAAGTTTCGTAGAATTTTATATTTCTAGTCACGCAGCCGTATTCGTTATAATTTTGTGTGTTTGAATTTGCCACTTAAATAGAAATTGTATTGCACTGCAATCTAATTAGCATAGTAAGTGAATGTGTTCAGAGATTTTTATAGTTAAAAGCGCTTTTGTGGTGTAAGTGTATGCATTTTGAGTCAAGTTAGATTACAATGGCTGCTGGTATTCGCAATAGACCACTTAAGCCCCGGAGCTCGCATTGCGCTATCACATTGATCTAATGATCCCCTAGATTCTAGACACTAAGTCGCTAGTATGGTTTGAATAACCGAAATCTAGTATATCAGTTCAATTCATTCTAGCAACCATACCCACTATCCCATTTCCTCATAGATCACCGTGTCAAGCCCCTCACAGCACTACAGTGATATTTGATAGCTTTCAATGCCTTGACATCTTGCTTAAAACCTGCTTTCATAGTGAAATATGCACTCTTTCTACACTCCATTAAGGACTTGTTTGTGACGTGCTTAAGTGATTAACCCTTTCAAAAAACTAACATTTCCTCTCCGTCTCAAAAATTCATGTTGTACAGTGCTATTATTCAAATCAAAAGCGTATTTATTTCCTCGATCTATCTAAGCTTTCACTGTTGATTTCTCTGGCTCAGCATTGCGTTTAATCAAAGTTCACAGCATTATGTATCTACATATATGTATGTATATATGTCAATAAGTATTTCTGTTTGTTTTCCTTTTATCCTTCCGGCTTAACATCAAATCTGCCCCTTTTTCCTGTTATAGGGTTTATCGCTGAAAATAAAAGAAAGAAAGAAAAAAAATTAACTTGTGAAGAGTTTGATTACGTTATTGGTTTCGTAACTTTACTCACATTTATGTAGTGTTGTTTGTGCACCCACAAAGCAGCTTGGCAAATGGTAAGGCACGTACCACATAAAGTTTCTCTCAAGTGTTTGTTGATGCTTTTACCGCTCAGTTGGTATAGCATGTATGTCGAGTATCAGCATTGGTATACATAACTAAGACTGTTATTATTATTATTGTGTTGTTAATGGAGGTTCTCATGCTTCTCTTTTGTTTTTAGTATTTCAATAGTGAGTTTGTTAGCGAAGAGTTAATACTAAAGTTGTTTAGGGGGCCCAGTAGCATTGCTTTCATCAAGTGCTGTTTGCTTGTTTTGTGTGCGTTGAAACTGGCGTGGCATACCAAATACACACACACACACACACAAGTGCATATACATGTAAGTTTATTTCTGGATTTATTGAGCACGTTATCGTGGCTAAACAATAAATGCAATTAGATTATTCATTCTAAGTGCCACGGTTGAGTTTGTTGAATGGACGCTGAAGGGTATAGGTACAACTCATTCTTTTGAATTGCTGCATTTTTTTATTTGTATCATTAAGTGGCGAATTGTTGTGGGATGTGGATGTGGGCTTGAATCTCCGTTATGGTAGGCTCAAACTAATACAATTGTTGTCAATAGTATATTTATGTAGTATTTCCCTTTGCATATTGAGCGATGCCTACTGCGAAAGCAAAATGAATTTTACGCTGCGAAACATTTAGAGAAATGCGACGCAATAAATGAAAAATCCATAACTAACCGTCAGGAAAACCATTGTTCTGATAGCACGTGCTGAATTTCTCTTTTGCAGAAGTATATCAGAGCCCGAAAGGGATCCGTATGAAAGCTAATGCGGTTGCCTGCCTCTAAAACATTCATCCTTTCTTTTAAATTTAAATCAAAATTTATAAAAAAAAAATTTGCAAAAGCCAAGAAGTTAAAATTAAAAAAATAAAATAAAATAAAGAGTTAAAATAGTACAAAATATAAAAAAAGCGAAAAGATAAAACTAAAAAATTTAACTTTTTAAATAAAATAAAAATAGAAATAAAATTAAATAATTAAAATACAAAATATATAAAACCTATTAGAAATCAAGAAGTTGTAATTAAGAAAGAAAAAAGAAATAATAAAAATTTAAATAGTGCAAAATATAAAAAAATAATAAAAAAGCGAAATGTTATAACTAAAAAAAAATTTTAAATTCAAAAAAATTTTTTATTTTAAAATTTAATTTTAAAACTACTAAATAATAATGAAATAGAAATAAAATTAAAACAAAAAACATATTAAGAAACCAATATGTTGAAATTAAAAAAAAAACCGAATGAAAAATTAAAATAATACAAAGTATAAAAAAATAATAAAAAAGAAAAAAGTATTTCAAAAAATAATTAAAATACAAAAAAAAAAAATAATAAATGAAGTTTACAATTAAAAAAAAATAAAAATAGAAATAAAATAAAAAATTTGAAGAATACAAAATATAGAAAAATATTAAAACACAAAAATGTTAAAATAAAAAAAATCCAAAAAAATTAAAATAATACAAACATAAAAATATAATAAAAAAGCGAAAAGTTAGAACTAAAAAAATTAATAAAACATCAAAGAAAAAAAAAATAAATTAGTTTAAAATTAAAAAAAAATATAAATAAAATAAAAAAATTAATAAGTACAAAATATAGAAATATATTAAAAAACCAATTTGTTAAAATTAAAAAATAAAATACAATTAAAAATTAAAATAAAACAAAATATAAAAAGTAATAAAAAAGTGAAAACTTAAAACTAATAAAAAAATAATTAACATTTAAAAAAAAATTTAAGTATAAGATTAAAAAAATAAAAATAGAATAAAAAAATAAAAATAGAATTAAAAAAATAAAAATAAAAATAAAATAAAAAACTCAAATAATACAAATTATAAAAATATATTAAAATAGCAAGAAGTTAAAATTAAAAAATATATTATATAAAAAAAATTTTTTTAATTAAATTAAATATATTAAATTTTTATATTTTGTATTTTAATTAAGATTAAAAAGGCGATTCTGTGCTCTTGACAAATTTGTCCATCTTGATAAATATTCAGGAAAAAAATATTTTTATCAAGTGTTTTGAATTCTGCGTAAAAAAAAAATTATTAAAAATTAATTTGAATAAAATAAAATTTGGCTTTGACGCAAAATTCAAAAACACTTGATAAAAATATTTTTTCCTTTATTATTTATCAAGATTGACAAATTTATCAGGAACACAGAATTGGGCTGTAAGGTCTTCTTTATTTGATTACGAACAACAAAAAAAAAACACCTAAATAAAAGGTTAACTCAAAAAATGTTTTAACTACTAACATAACAGCTAAACTTGAATTAATACCTAAAAATATATAAAAAAAAGAAATGTTTTTAAGGTTTGAAAATCAAATTTCATTCTAAAATACTGCGTCTGTATATAGTTTGCGTATTACCAGTAAGCGTGTACACCCTAATTTCAGCTAACGATTTTTACTCAAAAAAGCCGTTACGAAAAATTGCAAAAATTTACTTTGCCCTTTGTTTCGCACCACCGAAAAAAAACCTACAGCTTTAGTAGAAATTTTGTTCTAAGCTTGACTTTCACTGAAGCGAAAACGTTATGTTTTTTATAATTTTATTTTCCTAGCATTCGTTTAAATCTAATCCAAGCACAGATCAAAGCTAAGGCTGGCAGTTTCAGGAATTTGAGGTTTTTCTAGTAACTGCTAATGCTTTTTTTCTTTTCTTCTTAGCACTCGTTTATGTATACAAGTTGATGCTATATACCTGCTTTTGCTCTGTTGAGCTGCAGGAATTTCTCAGAAACATGTTTCAGGCTTTTTCATACAATTTTAATACAACAAAATTGCACATGCCACTTAGCTTTTATTTAACCCTTTCAATTCTCTCTTTTTACTTGCTTTCTACAACACATCATCAAACTACATTTCCGTGCTGTCTCCGTTATAATATATCGCCTGCAACTGTTTCTGCTGTTGCCGTACTTTTTCGCTTTGGCCTTCACACATACAGAAATGGACACGCTTTTGCAGGCAGTGAGCATGGCGTATACGTAACATTTTAATCCAATTCGGATGCCAGGCTTTTCAATATCATTCCAATATCTATAGTTATTTGGCTTTTTCCTTGCATATAACGGCAAACGAAATGAATCAGTAAGGCGTAAATGCCAAAAAGTGTAATGCACAAAGAGTTGTCTGTTAAAAATGTTTACTTTTTGCTTGCGCTTTCTCGGTTTTTTTTCTTTTTATGAAAGGGGCGTGTGATATTTTTGTTGTAGCTTATTTTTTTTCTTTATTCTTTCGCCATATATTTCATTGTAGTTTTTTTTTTTATTTCGTTTACTTCATTTTCTTTGTTGCTTATTTTGCTTTTATGTTGCTTTGATACTCTGCATGGTAGCAAGTTTTGATGGATAATAAATCGATTTGATATGTGCGTTGTGTAAGCTTTAATGGCTTTTCGTTGATATATACGATTTTAGTAGCATATAAAATCTTGCCTTCAAATAAAATTTCAATTTTTTTTTTATCATAATAATTTACACCGCTGTAAAAGCTGCTAACTCTATGCATCACAATGTTTTTGTAGAAGGATAAAACTCAATGGAATATAGAAATAGACTCAACCTACAAAATTTCAAAATCCATAAAAAGTTTATGAATCTAGCAGTGGTTTGTATGTTTAAGTGATGAATATAACACACATATGCGCTTCCTTCATCAGGGAACTCCTGCACTGAGAGCTTAAGCGGGTAGAGGCACCTTAAATGTGCTCATAGCTCAATAATAAATATTGTCAAACCCTTTTCTTATGACTAAAGTTTTACTTTACATCTCTGTTTTGTTAGTTTCAATCTTGAGATCTAGTTAAAATTTGTTTAAAGATATGCATCTTTACCCTGTAATATCCAAACTCAGCTGTGTTCTGCTCACTCATATAAACATATGCACATAGCTATGTATAAACGCTTGGCCTCGTTGCGTGCGAGTAAAAATTTTATCTACTTTTTCATTCTAAAATCAACGTTGTTTCCCTTTTCTTTACTTTTTTTTTTTTTTTTATTTTTTTTTCTTCTTTCTTTTTTTCCTTTTTTTTTTGTTTAAACCACCAACGGCAAGTTGAAGGTTAAGCGCAATTTAATAAACGAATTGCAAGCTTACACATTTCTACATGACTAAGCAGCGACAAAACGAGCGCGCAAACGTTGCATGACAATAGGCGCTTGATAAACACACACACACACTCTCGCATACATACCTACATACACATACTTTTATATGCATACTGTAAAGTAATAATAAAAAGTTATAGTTTAAATAAATAGAAATAAAAATGAGGGCACCAAATGTTGGGAAATGTAAACCTTAAACCAAAAACAGGAAAAAAAACGAAAAGTAAAGGAGTCTAAGTTCTGGTTAACTTATAATTTTGCACGCAGCTGTGGGCTCTTAGGGAAAAAACTGGAGTTATTTCTTCTTGGATATGATTATGCAATTTTTTGGACAAACTTAAAAACTTGGAGATCTCTCTTGATTGAGGTCTTTTGAGTTGCAGAGCCTTTATTGATTTCACTATTTGCTTGAAGGTGGACGGATTGACCGATGAATGGCTTGACCTACGGATGGAGGCAAATATACGGATTTCATTCCCTTTCTTTTTTCTCCGCAACAATTTGAAATGCATAATCCTAAATCTCTCTCGATTCATTTGTCCACTCGGCTCACTGCCCAGCTGAGTATAAAAATACCACCTAACTTCAAGCATTCGTACAGCTTGAAAATTCATGCTCCTTTATATATGTTTGTATATGCAAACAAAACGAATAAAATGTGGATGGCAAATGACATAACTAAGCTGTCTAAATATGAGCTCGCTCGTGGTTATACTGTCAGCTGTAACTAGTGAAATGGTCAATGTAAATGTGTCAACTGGGCATGAGAAGCAGCCGAGCTCTACAGAATTTATGGTGGAAACCAAATAAAACTAACAAACGTTGCTGTTAGGCCAACAATAAACTAGGGCGGCTGTAAAGAAAGACACATCATAGGGCAGAAAGGGAAATAAAATAGAATAATTGAAAAATGAAAAAAAAATAAAAAAATAAATAAATAAAAAAGAAATAAAAAATTTGCCGTAGAATGTGGTAAAGCTGGTTTAAAATTTGTGTAGAGAAATTCGTTTATTTGCGCAACTGCCCGCAAGTTGTTTGCTTCGTTTCAGCTTGTCTTAATTTTTTTTTCGTTTTCGTTTTAGCTTGAGCTGTTTACTTTTTTCATTGCCTCAAGTGCTGGAGTCGCACAATGCCGCTCGAAGGAATTATACAAACAAATTTAGATTTACAGATTTTTAAGATAGTTGTTTAGATACATTTTGATACACCCGCAGGCCGCAAAAGTCCCTCTCAAACATCAGCAAATAAAAAGCTGTATAAAAACTGGGTAAAGAAGTAGAAAGTTTTACTTGAAGATTTGCGCTTCTTTAGCAAAAAAGTTGCATACTTTTAGGCACTGCAGATTTTCATAAACACAAGTTAAACAGCAAATGAATAACGAAGTAAAAATTACCCGAATTGGTTAACGATGGTATTAGCTCCAATTCTCTACATTTCCATCTATTTCTAGGTCTTTCGCGTTTGCGCCTAAAAGTATATTATAACTGACTGCATACGAAAGTACATACATATATTAACTATATACGAGTATTTCATCTTTCCAACCATCACTTTGATAGCTTACATATGCAAGACAGCTGTGACACAGCGTGCCCAACTCAGTTTGTGCTTTCATATTAGGTTCGTCTTTCCGTATTAAACGCGTTCAACCACACCCAACCATCAGCAGCCGCATAGTAGTTTATTGAGTTGGTCGGTCACAGTAAATGCGCGCTTAGCACAAATAAATGTTTGGTTAGTTTTTTGGGCAACACTACTAAAATGATATTTTTATGCTGACATGAATTGATAACAAACGAAAAAAAATTGTTACGAAGAAGAAGCAGCTAAAAGGGTTGCAAAAGGCCACTAATGTATAAATGTATGTAAAAATTGATTGAGGCAAAGAAGGGAGATAAGCTAATGTTGGCCCAAATTGTGGGCTTTGATGATTATAGCGATTTCCGCAAAATAAAATCGAGTTGTGCAAAATATTTTGGTGCATATGTACATTAAGGTGGGTCGATTTTTTTTTCTTAGAAGAATTTTTACTTTCCAAAAAAAAAAAACAAAAAAACATTAAAAGTCAATATTTTCATGTGGCTTTATATTTTGAAATAGCGAAATAATAGTTCTAACTGAAAATTCTTTTTAATAAAAAATTAAAAAAAAATTTTTTTTTTCTCGAAACACAAAAATACGAAACAATATTTTTTATTTTCCGGCTTAGCTTCTAAAAAACCTAGAAAAAAGTTTTCATTGGAAGTATTTAATTTTATCGAAGTGAGTAAACTCAAAATATTAAATTTATTTTTTTAATTTTCGTTATTCATAAAAAAAAAAAATGCAACTCACCCTTATGCACGTATCTACATATAAAGAAACTCACAAACTCATTGGACTTTTGCTGAGCTTAAAGTTTTACAAAATTCTTTATTAAACAAGTATATCTCTGCTCGTGCTGAAAGTGGTGTCGGATGGTGGTATGAATGGGTTGACAACTTTTGGCATTGCACGACTCATTCTATTCATAACAGTTTACATTGCCTTAAGCACAAAAAGTGTAAAATTAAATCTCAGCTTTTATGTCATAACATTCGTCCGAGATATCGTCGTATGTATGTGGAAGTAGTTCATTTGCTCGCATGTGCGGAATGTTTGTCGAAGTGAAAGCGAAAGCTTTAGTGGTGGAGCTCACATACAAATCCTTACACTAATCACTTCATACTTTTATTTTGCGCATTTTGCACTGAGTTTGGGTTTGCGTTTTTATGTTTTATAGTTGTTGGCAATAGGAAATTGGCAGTGGCTTAAAAGAACGGAATATTAAAAAATTTGTATGACAACATAAACCCCTTTCGGAATGCAAAAAGTAATTTTTTTCAGGAAATGTGAATAAAAGATATCCGGATCCGCCACTGCTCATTGACCATTTTTCCATTTTGCCCAGCACAACTAATTTAGTCGACAAGTAATCTCACTCACTGTGAGGCTACTCTAAAGTGAGCTTTATTTCATGGCTTAAATGCTATATTGTGTAACTTTCTGTAATGCCAGTAGAGCCATGTCATTTGCTAAGGACAATCAAATAGTTGACATTGTACATAAATTTCAAACGTAATTGCTTGGGAATTATTTAGAAATGCAGTGAGGCGTAAAAATTTACATAAGCTTTTACTTAACTAAAAATTTGTTGCGTAATCCAAGTGTTTGCTTCAGTCGTTTTTACATGGGCAAATGCTGTTATGGCCTAAAATTAGGCGCATGTTTCTGTTAAGCTAACACACTTGAAGCAATCATTTATTGACTTGAGCGGCCTAAGCTAAATAACACAAAGATTTCTTGCGACAAATAGGAGGCGTAGATGGCAGAAATTACTGCGTTATACAGTAGCGCCTACGGGAAATTGAATAAAGCATAGTTTGTGTTAGGGGGAACACAACTTTAATTACCCTACTCGCAAAAACCATGACTACAGCTACAAGTGGTGGGCGGTTTATTAATTTGCACAAGCGAAATGCAGAAGAAAGCAAAAAAAACTGTTAAGACTGATCAAAGCAACAAAAAACTAAGCAAACTACAAGTTTATAAATTAAAGCAAACTTTCGACAAGCTGCCATTTTTCTTTGCATACTTTTTGGCGTAATGTGTTAATGCGTTAAACTTAATTTTAGTAAAACGAAATAGTGAGTGTGAAACAATTTCAGGCATTATGCAACACTGTATGTATGTATATAAATGACTACTAATTTAACTAAAGAAACTTTTGCTACTTTTTCGTAGATCGTCAATTAATACACACTCACATACATACATACATAGCCAATGAAAAGTTTTTATGTATGGTAATAAAATTTACTCAAAGTTGAGCTTCACTATTTATTGCTGCAGCAGTTCTTAGTGAATTATAAATGTATTATATTAATTTATTAAAAAATATTTATGTGTGTGAGAACAATTGGGCCGGTAGGAAAATCATGCAGTGCTTAGCTGAAGGAGTGCGAGTAGCTGAGTTCTTTTAATTAATTTAATTTAATTCTTGACAGTTTCGAAGTGATCCTAAAATATTTTTTAGTTGCGTAGTCATGCTTGCAATATCATTTTCTAGATGTTTTTAAAGACATAAACGTTAAATAGCTGCACACTTTTAGGCGTTAAATTCGAAATCCGCCGTTAAAAATAAAATTGATCTTAAAAGAGAGTGGTCCGTTAACAGTATCCATGGTCCACTGTGAATTACTGTATATACCGTTACAAGTGCAGGGAAAAAGTCGTTTTTAATTTGCGTAGCCTACTTATAGCTGTTTAGCGTAAGCTTCTAAGTAAGCGTTCTTCACGTGGTTGGTCTCATTCGTTATCGCCTTCCAAGCCCAGTTTGTAGGCGTAGTTCTGTATTCCACAAGCTGCACAAGACAGCTAGCTATCTTATCAGTCTAAGTTTTATCTTCAAAGTTTGTTAAATACAAAGGGCGCCAAAAAGTATGCAACGTTTGAATTGCCTAACTATTTTGGAATATACTCCTTTCGTGACATCTTTTTATAAGTAAAATCCTTCTAGTGCTTACTTGCATATCAAAATACTCGAGCACATCCATCTAAATATGTCTCATATATGTATGTGTGTGTGTGACAATTGGTTTGTCACTTGTGGTGTGCTTTTTAATTGATTCTTAATTCGTTGCTCGTGCATTGTGAATTTTGCTGCCAATGAAATTCTTCTAAAATTGCTGCTCTTGAGATGTGCTGAAGTTAATTTTGCAGCTAAGTCCTGTAGCAACTACAAAGATGGAGTGGCTTCTTTTTTATTAAATGCTAAGTACTGAAGTGTTTTAGTTTTAATGGTTTTTTTCCTTTCAGTTGAAATTGATTTTCTAACACTGAGAGTACATGTAATATCACGCTGGCATACACAAGTAAATGAGATATTTCTTAATTGAAAGTGCTTTACAAATTGATTGCCTGTGGTTATATTTAGATTTGTTTCCCTTTTTAGATTTGCTTGTGATGTTAGAGATTAGAGAGTTCCGAAGAAGAACTTTAATTAAATGACAAAATTGTCAGTAGATGTTGTTTAACGCATTTCAACAATTTCTGTGCGATTTTGAAACAAAATCACTATAGTTAGGTACGTTTTTTTCCCCCAGAGCTTTTTGAATTTTTGGTCACCGTTTAAATATCGCTAGAGAACAGCTCCTCAACTATAAGCTCGACTTGTATACAGCTCAAAAAATGTTTTACAAATGCCTGCAGTTTTTGAGTGAAGAGCAGGCAAAACATACTGACAGAAAGCTGTTGCTCCTAAAAGCTTCAAGTGTTTAATACTTAACTCATTTATTTTGCTAGTATTTTTTTTAATCAAATCGTTGCCTTGGTATTTAGTCGTTTGATTTATCCATAAAATGTTCTTAAGTGCTGCAATTCAGATAATCTATTTTAAAGCAATCTTTTATAGATTTAATGGAATAAAAATCGCATGAAAACAACTTTCAAATACACACTCCACAACAGCAAAAGCTTCAATATTGAAATACAAAATTAATTGCTTATTATTATTATTATTTAAAGGCCTCTTTGTTTTGTTTGCTTTACTTCTATGAATAGCCCGCAAAATTTAATTTGCAACAAAGTCAATAAGCCAAATTAATTTGATAGGAAAGCAAACAGATAGCCGAATTTTGCTAATATAATGATTTATTGCGCCATAGATTAAGTAAAGTTGTACTTGTTTATATTACTAATAGAGCTTATGCAAACAAATCCATTGCGTGTATTGTGTGTTTGTGAGGTATGAAAATCTGTGCATAAAATAAAGATTAATATCTCTTATCTACAGTGGACTACATTAGAAGCCCGTTTTGGATATATGTATATGTAACTTTTAAGTTTTGTAGCATACTTAGAGGCGTGGAAAGTGAACTTGTCGGACAGCAACCGTAGGACACTGCCAGCTAGTTCTTTAAGCACTTTTACTGAAACAATATTATGCTACAGATGTTTTCTTAGTTACATATATATTAGAGTAAAAAATGTTTACAAATTTCCTTACATCAAAGTGTGCCTAAATGTAGGCAATACTTATCTCAAAAATGTAAGTACCTAACCACTTTCCTTAAGCAAAATTTTTTTAAAAGCTCACACATTTTTAATTTAATTGCTTTTATATGAATTAATTTTCGCAAAAATTTCCCGGCAAATTTTCACATATTTTGCAAATGCGCGCACAACAAAAAAAAAAAAAAAACTTTCTGCAATTAAAGCAATTGCTTCTCGTTGTATACTTTTAGGCTTTGATTTTCAGCTGCAACATTATGTGTTTGTATTGAAAATGGCACAAAATGCTTTAAGATAAATTAAATTGAATAAAATGTTAAAGAGCGTTTTAAAATAACAACAACAAATATATGCAAAGTATTAAAAAGAATTATAAAATTTGGCGAAGTTTATAAAAAATTGAAAAAACTGAAACTTGCGGAAAACCAAACACTGCAAGACGTATAAAATGCAATAATAACAAAAAACTGTATGCTTTATATACACAAAAGTTGATTGTTGTTGTTTGTGTGCGCTGTGTGTGTGTGTGTGTCGCTTGGCTGTGGCTTGTGGCGTAAAATGCCGCTGTTGGCCACCACATTATTATGATGGAAACATTCATTGTCCTTGGGCTATGTTTCATACTATACGAAGCATTGGATTTCTTCCAAGGATGTATGCATAGTTCAGCGTCAAATAATTCCACAGATCAAATTGAAGCATATCGTCGTCAATTGGATGAGCAGCGACAACAACAGCAACAAGAGCAATTTATAGCCAATTTAACACCGCTCTTGGGTGCACAATTATTGGCAGCCACATCGAACATTTCATTATCACCAAGCGATTCTACAGCGAGCATTGTTAGTGAACAGTTGCGCGCACAACAACAACGCGAACAACTCGAACAACTACAAACGACAAGCATACGTAGTGAACGCAGCAACATAAGCGATAATTCAGCGAGTACGCCAACATTACACAGCAGCGGTTTGGGCAGCGCATTTGGTTCGGCTGCAGGCAGTGGCAGCTTAAGTGCTACAAGCGGTGGTAGTAGCGGCAGTGCTGCCTTTCGTCCTGCCTATCGTAGCGTTTACGAATCTCAAGAATTATACGCCACCTCATCATTGCCACGTGATTATTATTTTTTGCAACAACAACAACAGAAAAATAAACATTCAGCACGTTCATTATTCTCAAAATTCGGCGCATCCAATTCGGATAATCGTATATTTCCCGAAACTACGGCTGTGCTGGGTGTACCGGCGGGCGTTATAACACAACAACCAGCTGCTAGCGTCAATCATTTTGATTGTTTACCACCAACAACAGTGCCAAGCTCACCGCTCGCGCTTGACTTGAAACGTGCTATATTGAGCAAAAACAATTATAATAATAACAAAAACAAAAATACAAATACAACATACAGCGAAAGAAGGCGCACAGGTGCATTGGGTGCTGAAAGTGTGCAAGTGCATGGTTTGGCAGTAATCGCCAGTCCATCGCGTGATCCATTCACAAATAATACGCATACGAATACGAATACGATCGTGCGTGAAAATCAACGAAATCGTTTGAACGTCGTCAATACAAAAATTGTGTCGCGCACGCACGACAGTGATATTTGTTCATCCGATTGTGAATCGGATACAAGTGGTGAGTCATCCGATTCGTCGGCATCTGCTTCGGCCGGTTCGGCGTCGTTAGCCTCGTGCGGTGAGGAGAGTGATCCCGGTTTGGGTGAGGAACGTGAATTCGGTCTATCAAATTCGTGTTCGTCGTCACATGCAGACTTTCGCGAAATCGAATGCGAACGCTTGAGGCGTAAGTGTGTGAGTGTAAAGCGCATATACAGTATATCAGAGAAATTTTAAATTGAGACTACGAGTGTAATGTGTAACAAAGTGAACGCTCTAGAGCGGCAAAAGGTAACAGAAAATGGTAGAAAATTAAAAATAAACGCAGAAAATGTGCAAAACAAGTAAAAAATATGAATTCTTGGCGCTTTTAGTAGCTTTTCTCAACTAAATGCTTCACACTATAGTTAGTAATTTGATTTGTTTTTCAATGATCGATTTTATTCACCTTCACCTCACCTCGCATAAATACTCACCACTCGCATTGAGTTAAAAATATTTTATCGCATATCACCATGTAGTAAAGTTTTTTTTTATGAAATCATTTCAGATTTTCAATTTATTCACCTTTTCACTTAATTTTAGAATATAAAATGCTTCCACATTTGTCACATTTCCACAATAAAATACTCACCATCTCGTGCTACAAAAATTTATATCAAATTGGGTGATTTTATAAGTATAAACCATATAAAAACTAGCATAGAAAGAAAATAGTATAAAAGATGCAATAATTAAAACAAAACATAAGAGATTAAGCAGTCGTCATTACAAGTGAAAGTGTGCCTGTACAGGTAAGAGTACTATGCACGGTTTTAGTGGTATTATGTTAGTCGACAATGCGCGAGTTGGTGCTTTGTGCTGGAGCAGACAATTTTAATATGAATTTAGTGCATTTTGAAGCATTCGTAAGAGCTTACTAACTTAATTTATTCTCCTCGCATCGATACAAATCTTTGTCCTTGACACTCGTTGTCACTTTTGTTTCACACTCCATGTTTCATATTCCAAAAATAGAAAATGTCACTTAAATGAATGCTTGTGAAATAGATGAAGGTCGCAAAACGTCAATTTTCCATTCCATTCGTCTGAGCGGCAAAAGTGAATATCGATAATGATTATTCGATAAAAGAGGAATGTGCAGATGAAGCAGACATAAGACATATCTACTTCTAGTATTTAGTTCAAACTAAATATAGCGCGCTGCTGTTGGCTTATTTTTGATTCAGTGCTCATGAAGTGCAAAACCAGATTTGAAGGAAGTAGCCGAGGGGTTTTCACGTGTGTGAGTAGTGTTTGACGGGAGAGTAGAAAATGAATGGTATTCCATGCTCAAGATAAGGAAAATCTATAGAACAAGACAGAAAAAAGAAAATGTAGTATTGTCAAAGTTTGAAAGATAAGTTCAAGGCTAAACTAAATATAATAAAAGCTAAGCGAAATTTAAATTGAAGGCTACATTAGCACGCAACGTTAGAAATCATTTGAAAAATGCTGAAAAATATTTAAAGAAAGTTTCTTTTCCATATTTTTTTCAATATTTTTTACATTCAAGCGCTGCTTTGACCAACGATACTATGTGTTTGTTGTATATACATACTATATAATGTATATATTATATACATTTGTATTTATTTTTACCAACAAGAAAACGAAGAACGAAACCAGTAAAAACACATAAACACCCTTCAGCGAAAGAAAGCATCTACTTTTGCCACAAATTGACTGACCACATCACATCCGTTCGCCTTCTTATCTCAGCCTTCATAATATAATCACCAATGCTTTTGTTAACTAACTGATTGGAAATGAAGAAAGAAATCTCCTGCGGCATTGATTGTTGTTTTTTCTAAACGTTTACTTTGGCCAACGATGCGTAGCGATTTTTTCTGCAATTTTCTTAATTCCCCAAGCAATGAGTTCTTTCAATGTTTCTCTCTCCCTTATTCTATTCACACTGCCTCATTACGATTTGATTGAATCTCATAGCAACGAGTTTAGTATCTACGTATATGCCTTTAAAGTAAAATAATTATCTTCAACGCCGAGGGAATGGGGCAGTCACTCATCAGAGGCTATTGTCCGGCAAAGTTTTTTGCTGTGCCGCCTACTCTGGCTTAAGTTTTTTATACAATAAAGGCTGCTAGTGATTCATTTGATATAGATTTCGCTTTTCACTTTAATTTTAAATGAAATCTACTGCAGGTTAACGTATAAGCAACTGTGGGTCCAAAAAACTTTTAAGAAATATTAGTATGTTGGTCCTACCATGTCAAATCGACCTCGTTCGATTTAGCCGAAATTTGGTGAAAAGTTAACTTTTATCACATCAAATAGCTCTGTCAACAACAAGAAAAAAAAAACTATTCGAAAGTTATTCAAATTCTTAATTTTACTTTTTGTCCTTTTCTCCTGTTTTTTTTTTAATATTTCTAAACCAACTAATGTTATAAAATAATATTTGGGGTTTTTAAAAGTGATACTTCGAGGCATAAAAAAATTCTTGCAACGAAACTTTTTAATTTTTAATTTTACAAATCTTTTTATGTTTAAAATCAAAAGAATTAAAGTCAGCTATTGAATTTTAGACGCAAATGTATCTTAAATTTTTCAGAAGCGTGTTTTCTGTTTTTTTTTTTCAAATACAATACAGTAACGGATAAATGTATCTTTTTTTCAAAATATTTTTAACTTTCAGAGCGTTTTTTTTCAAATTTAAAATTTTTTAGTTTTTCAAAAACAATTTTTTCATTTGTTTTAACTTTCTATTTTCTTAGATTTTCTTATTTTTCGCATTTTTGCAAAAAATTATTTTTTCAAATTGTTTTTTTTTTTTTTTTTTTCCCAAAATTAAAATTTTTTTTATTTCTAGTTTTTCCATAATTGTTTTTTTTTTTTCAATATTTTTTTCAAAACTATGAATTTTTAAATTTTTACAAATATTTTTTTATTTCTTTGACTTTCAGAGGGGTGTTGTCTGTTTTTTTTTTCAAGAACATGACTTTTTGAAAACAAAAAATAATTTTTTGAATTTTTCCAAAAAAAATTTTTTAACTGGTTTTTTGTTTTTTTGTTTCTCTAAATTAAAAGTTTTTTTTTTATTTTCTAGTTTTTTGTTAAATATTTTTTTCAATTAATTTTTTTTATGATATGAAATATGAATTTTTGAATTTAAAAAAAAACAAAATATAATTTTTTGAATTTTTTTCAAAAATTTTTTTTTAACCGGTTTTTTTTTTTAAATATCAAGTTAATCCCTAAATTTAAATTTTTTTTAGTTTCTAGTTTTTTTAAAATTTTTTTTTTCAAAACTATGAGTTTTAAATTGTTACAAAATTTTGTCTCTCTAACTTTCAGAGGGGTGTTTTCTGTTTTTATTTATTTTTTTTCAAAATATGAATTTTTGAATTAAAAGAAAACAATTTTTTTATTAGTTTTTATAATATTTTGTTTTTTAATGTTTTTAAAATAGTGTTTTCTGATTTTTTCTTTTAAATATGAATTTTTGCATTATTACTCATTCAGCATACAAATGTACTTCAACAGATGATGCTGAAGCGTAGCTACGAAAAGTCAAAAAATTTCCTACATGGCAGGTTCACATTCTAATAGGAGAAACATACTGGCCAGTGATGAAGCGATCAAGTAATTCATAAAAAATCACAATTCCCTAGTAACTTGCTTAAATAAACAGTGACTAAGTAAACCTGTTGTGATTTGACCCTGATTGAATTTACACAAAAGTCCATTTGAGACGCGCAGCTCTCAAAAGCTTTTATTTAACTCAGTTTTTGGGAACCATCTGAAATGTTTCCACTTCGCTGAATTCCCTAGTGTTATTACGCTGATTGTTTAAAATTGAAAATATGGCGAGAACAGATGTTGTTGACAAGTCAAGGGTCCAAGGACATAACAATTCCACACACATGCAAGCTATTAAATCAAATTTTGATGATGATTTGGGTCGCTGATATGTGACGTTAATGGTATTTTGAAAAAATTTGTATCGCCTTTAACTATTTGCGGTCAGCACAAAAAATAATGAAAATAACTAAGTTGTGTTGTGCGAGAAATGAAATTGGAAAACTTTCACTTCATAATTCTAAAAAAAAAAAAAAAAGTTCCTAGCTAATAGTACCTAAGTAATGGAATTTGAAGGAATTTAAAGGAAGTTTTCTATGAAAACAAAAGCAAACAAACAAGAAAAAAAAGAAAAGAAATAATAAGGCTTTACTCATTGCTGTAATTATACCTTTCATGAACATGAAATGGTATTATAACTTTGGTCCGATGTTTGTAAGTGTGAGAAGAAGAAGAGATAGACCCACCATTAAGTATACCGAAATGATCAGGGCGACGAGATGAGTTGATTTAGCCATGTCCGTCTGTCCGTCTGTCCGTCCGTCTGTTTGAACGCAAACTAGTCCCTCAGTTTTAGAGATATCTTGATGAAATTTTGCAAGCAGGCGCCATTTTGCATAGGATTAATCATTTGTCGGAACCAGCAAGATCGGACCGATACAAGGTATAGCTCCCATACAATCGATTGTTCCGATAAACGGGTTTTGGGCTATAAATGTTGCAAATAGAAACCTAGAAACGTAAAATTTTGCAGGTTTGGTACTTATTATATATGTGATGTGTGTAGTGAAAATCATACAGATCGGACTTACATAACGCATAGCTCCCATACAATCGATAGTTCCGATAAATGGGTTTTGGCCTATAACTCGTGCAATCAAAAAGCTATGAGAGCGAAATTTTGCAGGTTTAGTACATATTATATTTGTAACTTGTGTAGTGAAAATCACCCAGATCGGACACACAAAACATATAGCTCCCATATAATCGATAGTTTCGATAAATGGGTTTTGGTCTATAAATGTTGCAAATAGAAACCTAGAAACGTAAAATTTTGCAGGTTTGGTACTTATTATATATGTGATGTGTGTAGTGAAAATCATACAGATCGGACTTACATAACATATAGCTCCCATATTACCGATTGCTACGATAAATGTGGTTTGGCTATGTATTTTTAAATTAACAGTTTTGGAGAGTTTGTAAGTAATTGTAAGTAAGGATCGGACACTTAGAAAAATTGTGCGTATTCATGAAAGGTATAAAGCCTTCGGCACAGCCGAAGACAGCCCTTTCCTTATTTGTTTTTTTATTGATATTAGTTGACGAGCTGATTTTGTATGTTTAGATATTCACTTATGCCACAAATTTTGTATCGAAAAAAGCTTTGACATTATTCTAGGGAATCTTCTTACAACACAGAGTAAGTCAGATTGATTTTAAAGTTGATTTTAATGAAAGCAAGTTCAGCAGCCAATTTATTTTAAATTGCTGGCATTCCTCAATTCATTGCCATTGCACCTACCTGCCACATCTTTAATGAATTCTCATGTATGTATGTATGTGTAGCTAATTTCTACTTATTTTTGCTTATTCACTTGCAAGTTCAACCAAGGAAAAGGCGCCAAACTCGTTCTAATCCTTGTATCTTCACTACCCCTGGCTTGCTTCTAGCTTAGCTTAGTTCATTTATCTTACAGCTTTTTGATGTGCTTCAATACTGTCTATGCTTTTCTTATTTTTTATCCCTTTTTTTACGTTTTCGCAAAATGCCATTTTCCTATCTTTTCGTCTGATCACTAAATCTGTCAAAGTCGTTGTATGGCTTTTCTCCTTGCGTGTTGGAGTATACGCGTACAGAAAATAAGTTGGCTTTGGTTGGCGAAAAAGATAAATTACTTTTGTGCTTGAATATTTTGAAGCATTTTCGTTACAAAACAAAAACACACAAACTTGCTTTATGTTGTCGGTCGTTTGGTGAGCTTTCAACAAAATAAAAGTTATTACGCTCTGTAAGCAGTCAAAAATTTTGAATACTTTTTTTTATGGTTTTTTTCTCATGCTTAGATAGTAAGTGTATTTGTTTGCAAGTTATGTGCGTAAATATTTTGGTATTGACATAACCCAACAAGCAAAATTAACAACTTTCCTGTCCCCATACAACGCGCTTTGTGAATGCCCCACGTCCACTACTTTTTTGTATTGCTAAACTGAGTAATAGGAACATATGTTATAAAATATTATTTTTATAAAAATTTTCTGAGTCAAATTTGACTCATGAACGTAGCAAAAAAAAAACATGTTTACCACTTTCAATGAGTCACATGTGAGCATATATGACCTTCTTATTCTGTAAGTTGTATAGAAAAATGAGTCACATGTGACTCATGAACTTATTTCAATACACTGTCGTGAGTCACATATGACTCATTGGACAGGGAAGTTGTTAAGCGCACTCAAACAAAAATATGAAAGTTACAAAACGCTTATTTTCCGCTTACAATATATGTATATAACTTTTAACGCTGGCTGTATAATGCTTATTACAAGACCATTTCAAACTATTGTTAAAAACATAAACAGAATTGCTTGTTGGGTCAAGACAACATATTTGTATGTGTATGTGTGCATGAATCGTTTAACATCCGTTTAGCATCAATTTTATTTTGCTACAGTTAAAAAGTCGTATACATACATATAAGCGTTTGTCAGCATAGACTTTGATACATACATAAATTATTCTTTAGGTCTCCTGCAAAGAATGCGACTAGTCTAGCATCAGTCTGGGGGGAGTCGCAAAGGAGAATGCGTCTAATACCTGTTCTGATCACTTTGTATGCGCTCACTGTTCACATTTGTTTGAGCATATCCTATGGGAACGGCGGGTACGAAGGTAATAATCCACTTTCCACTCAAATGGTTATTTTAACTCCTAAAGGTAGGCTACAAAAACCGAAATTTACTTACACCCCTATTAATATACATAAAGGTATTAATTCCGCATAGCTTTCTATAGAGATTAGTCACTCGATTTGTTTGCAGGGTTTTATAAATACGTGTGTGTGTATATGCTCTTGCATGTTTGTGTTATTCTTTAGATGACAAGAGCATTATTGCAAAATAAACGACCGACTATCTGCAAAAGTATGTAAATATTTTACGGCTTTCGAAGTTCATATAACATCGTTGATATACATATATGCATACATATCAGCATTTATACACATACATATGTACAAGTGTATAAGTTATATCGTTATCAACACTTTGAAACACTACCTTTTTGGCTTTCGCATTGAGCCATCTTAAGCCGTCTATACCATATTTTACTTGCCGGTCGTTTTGGTGACACATTTATCAACGGTCTCTTTGCTTGTTTAGTATTTATATGAAAGTGTTTTTGTGTGTAAGTAAATATATGTATGTATATGTAGGTAAATGTCGCGCTTTCCTTTTTTGCATCTATTTGGTAATCATTCTAAATGAAATCATAATTATAAACACATTTCCGTTGCGGTGAGTAATTTACTTAACGCGTAATAAATATAAAAATATGTCATTCGGTTGTGGTAAAAGAAATGTTCGCAACGAAAAACCACATAACGCTAGAAATAGAATTACGCGTGAAAGTGATGAAATTTAATAAAATAGCTTGATGTGATATCACATGCTATATTTAGACATCACATGCCATGATGTGATTTTATTATATATGCATGTTTTCGTAAGCTCTTGTAAAATTTACGTGAGGAAAAGACACTAATAACGCCAAAAAAAATTAATTGAAATTGTTTGATGTGATATCACATGCTATTTTTTGACATCACATGCAGTGATGTTATTTGATTGTATGTTTACCTCTCGTAAAATTTACATGAAGAAAAGCTACTAATAACGCAAAAAAATTTAATAAAATTGTTTGATGTGATCCCGCATAACGATGGCTACTAATAACGCAAAAAAAACTAAATAAAATTGTTTGATGTGATATCACATGCTATTTTTTGACATCACATGCTATGATGTGATTTTATTACATATATTTTCATAAGTTCTTGTAAAAGTGACGAGAAGAACAGCTACTAATAACGCAAAAAAAATTAAATTGTTTGATGTGATGCGGCATTATGATGTGACATCATATGCTGCGAAGTGATTTGTATTAAATTAAATTTTAAACTTAACTTAACTTAGTTGCAGAAACCTCTTACTGTTTGTTAGGAATACTGTCTTCTGTTCAATTTTGCACATTTTCTGCGTCAAAAAAAAAATGTTTGTTTGTTTTATATATATTTTTATTAAAACTAAATATTCATATTACAGTATTGATTGGAAAGAAAAGTAGTTAGTACTCCGCTTCATTTAAAAAGCATAGAGAAAATCTAGAAACATAAAATACTCTAAAAAACTAAATCAAAATTAAAAATATACAAAAGTTCAGCAAGAAAATGAACACCAGTAACCCTTTTTGTATGTGTGTACAAAAAAAAAAAAAAAAAATAAAGTCAAAAACTACGTAGCTGTCGCAGAACTGCTAAGTAGCAATTATTCAAGTAGCAGCGCAACTACTCATTATAAGAGTCAAAGCGGTACAAACTAAAAATAGCAAACTAACGAAATCAACAGAAAACTATCGAAAGTCCTCATGGTTTCCAAAAAACTTGTATAACAACAAACGAGGTCATATTTACAACGAGCGAAAAAAGAAGAAAAAAAAAAAAAAAGAATTCACAAATTCGAATTACAACAAATCAAGTACACCTGGCGTAATGCAACTTATCACTAATACCAATAAAAAAAGAAGTTAGCTAAGCAATTTTTGCGAAAAAAACAACACCATGGTGCACTTAAAAACTCCAATAGAACAACTAAATAGCAAAAACGTAGTTCAACATCTTCAAACAATTCGATACACAAAACAAGCGGAAGAATCTCTTTCAAATCCACACAAATAAAAATCGAAAGCAATAAAAAAGTGAAAAAATATAAACTAAAAATATTAAACATGGAATCTTTGGAGCGGCTTTTGCGTGCTGCTCCTCTACCGCGCACTCTTACAACCGTCAACGGTGCTGTCGCTAAGGGGCAGCAACGTGCTTTAGTACACGCCTCCTTGGCAGCAGCTACAGTCGGTCGTAAGGGACGCCATTTGACGGGCACTTTTTGCCTAACCGGCGATACTATGGAGGGTATTATACAGTGCTTGGTCTTCCTGAAAGCATTTTCGGTGAGTATAAATACGTCAAAAATATATTTTTTGCTATCCTTGAAGATGTGAGTGTGTTTTTTTATTTTTCATATAAAATATCAACCAGTCGCTTACTACAAAAACAAAATTAGTATATTTTATTTTAAAAATCAAATGTATAAACTTAGTAGTCAAAAAAAATATTCACTGCTCCTGGCCTCAAAAATTATAGCTGGTTTGAGAGTTTCTGTGATCACGTAAATCAACTTCGAAAAATCACTGGTATCATAAAAGGTCACGTTGCGAGGAAATCGCTTGTTAAAAGAAGAATCACTGGTTCAAAAAATCAATGAGAATTCTTGGTTTCATGAAAACTAGCTTCAAAATACCTGTGGTTCTCACTGTTCCCAAGAAAGTCGCTGTTTCCAAAAACAATCACTGGTTCTACTCAAAATCACTGTATCCCTAGAAAAATGATTTGAACACAGCTTACTACGAAAAATCACTGTTTCCATATATGTAATCGCTGGTTCGTTAAAAGGCTCCAAAGAGGTCACTGGTTCCAAAAATAGTCACCGCCTAAAAAAATCACTGGTTGCCTCGAAGTTTCTTCTTTCACTGATCCCAAGGTAGTCGCTGCTTGCAAAAATAATCGTCTTCTTCTTCTTTAAATCGCCATCTAACCGCCTAAGCGATTTTGATCATCCAATATAGCTCGCGAGTCATTTCTTCCAAAAAAGTCACCAAAAAAAAAAATTGAAGGCTATAACAAGTTTTGACTTTCACTAGTCAGTGTCTGAAAAATCATTTCTTATTACATTTTATCACAACGGGCTTTAATATTGTTCAACGAAGCTTAGAATTGTAAAGTAACTCGCTTGCTATGAGGCATCCTAAGTTGAAACTAAAATTTTTCCTACAACAACTGACTGACAAAGGCTTGAAATTGTTTTCAATTTGCGATAAAATTTGTCAAACCCTTATCAAACGCCTATCAAAAACTTTCTACTTTACTCTTTCAGTTTGATTAATTTATATTTTTTCTTCTTTTCTTTACAGGTAAGTTAAATAGCAATGCGATTTTGAACCATTCGTAAGTGTTTATAAATAATGGATTTCTTAATTACTTAGGTAAGTATTGTGCAGCATTTGGGGAGCATTCGATATTTTTTTTTATGGCAATACTTTTATAAGAAATATTTCTTGCTGGGTTCGGTTACTCAAAGAAAGTCAAAAGTCAATTTTGAAATTCTATAAAATTTCATATATTAAAAAAAGTTGATCAAAGAAAAAGAGAAAACAAAAATCCATTCACTAAACTTGCTAGTTGAAACACGACTTGCCGAACATGGACAAAGAGCGATCCGAAACTAGGGTAAACTTTTCTAGTCCACAAAGATCTAACGAGCGATCGCCATTTCCATCGGAAGTCATCGAATTTAATGGTATGCGCTTTCTTATCACTGATACACCGCATCCGATTACAATGAAACCATACATAGAGAATTTGTTGCGTAATAATGTCAAGTTATTAGTTGGCGTTTGCGGCGTAGAATATAGTACCGTACCATTTCTTGATGCCGATATCGATGTGAAAGAATTACGCTTTGTTGAAGGTACATTACCAGATGAACGTTTAAGACGAAATTGGTTTCGCATTTTAATGGAGAATAAAAGTACAAATCCGGATAGTTGTATAGCTGTGCACTGCAATAGTGGATTGGGTAGGGCGCCTTTGTTGGTTGCAATCGCGCTCATCGAACTGGGTATGGGATGTGAGACTGCGGTGGCGGTAATACGAAACAAACGACGTGGTGCCATAACTGATGCGCAATTTGATTATCTAAAGAGTTATCGTAGCGAGACGGCCTTGGGACAACGTTCAGTTAATTGTGGGATGCAGTAAATGCGTTGATGGTTTGAGTCGAACAATAATACACAAGGTGTTACAAATAAAAATTAAATTAGGAAAAAAAATAAATCGAGTCACCCTGTATTTCCAAAATTCACTGCTTTTGCATAGTTTGAACACTTTTTGTATTTGCTGATAAGTACTTTCATTTTCGCTTTACCAGTTTGCTCGTTTTTCTCGCTCATGCAACTTGTGTATTTTTTATTTTTTTAGCTCCCCCCTCCTTCACATTTGTTTTGCTTTAACAACTTTCAAGTTATTTAAAGCCAGAGAGTAGGCGTATTGTTTTAAGTTTTTTTTTTTTAAAAGCAACATTGCTAATGGATTTGACGCGTCACTCAGACTGAGTACTTTTCTGCAAGCTGTTGCCCTACTCCAGTTTGGACTAAAGCGCGTAAGCAACAAAAGCATTTGAAAATGTAGCATACTTTTAGGTGCTTGTGGATTTTAAGGATTTTACGAGTTGCACAAAATTAAGGTGAAATGTGCTTATAATTGTGTAAATGACTGAAGAGTGTTGTCTGCGTTGAATGCATTTCGTTTAAAGTGGGCTGTAATTTATTCCCCAACTAGAGATCAAAACTGTCTTTAGTCGTTTGTTTGTGAATGATACCGGATTCATTTGTCAGCAATTGCAACATAGCACCGTCAGTAATCAGACTCTCTCACACTACTAGGTATGAGTAAGTCGGTTTTATGACCAATATTCTCGCTTGATATGGCTCTTCTCTTGCCCCATTCATTTGATGCTTGTGAGTTAATCTTACACGTGTCTTAATATATTTCTTATGGCTTTTCAGGTTCCAAAGGTTTAGCGTTAAATTGCTATCGAAGCTGACAAAACTGAATTATTTCAAGAGGTAACGCAAAGTCAAATGCGCCTGCTACATAAAGACTTCTTATCAAATTTCAAAGCAACGAATATGAGCAACAAAAGTAAAAGCTTCAAGTTTGGAGAAGAGAAAAATTGCATGAGATAAAAAAAGAAAAGAAAAAGAAAAGTAATCGACATGAAACGTGCCACTACCTTAAGGGCAATGTCAAATAAATTATTTACGCTCAAATGGAGATGAGTAAGCACGATTGACGGTGTGGCGGTATGGATGCCCCAATTGCTCATATGTACACCCTTGATATTTTGAGATTTTTTTTTGTAATCTAAGCAGCATAAATGCAAATAGAACTCTTCTCGCTCGCCCCCTTCGTCTTCTTGTTTTCTAAAATCATTGTACTTTTAATGATATTTTTAACAACAGCGATGAGGCATGTGTCTTACAAAAAATTGTTCCGCTTATAAAAGTCTTATTTCAATTGCTCCATTCACTTATAAAAAGGGTGCTGTATTTTGAAAGTACATAGGGAGACCATGTGTACCAAGACTTACTTAAGGGTTAACTATAAAACTATGCCAGTAATTTGCACCATTGCAGCGATATTCTCTACTTCTTATCTTTGCTTACTTTTTTTTTTGTTGTGTATGTTAATGTCGACAAAAATGGCCAAATAAACAAGCAAAGTAAACAAACTTACATAAGCACATACACACATGCATATGAATGTATAGGAGTTCATGTATGTATATATCTAAGATCTCAATGGCAAGTTAAGCTTGTGCTCATCACAACAAAAATGTTGTCAATCGGAAAAGCTTGCAACAACACAAAATACAAAGCAAGTTTTGCAAAACGAAAAGAAAATGCAAAAATTACTACATAAGCAAACGCCTATGCAAACGCCTAAGGTAGAAAGTGAGTTCAAGGATAAGTCGCTAAAGGCAAAACGTGGCTGAGCTATCGATTCGCCTCATAAATGAGCACAAACTACTCTCGAATAGGAAGCTGTTAAGCAAATGCATGTTTTGTAAACGGATATATTTATGTTTATGTGAGCGATATACGGCTGCATGCATTACCACTACATACATATTGATTCGTAATGTTATGTAGATCTCAGTTTGTTTGAAAAAATACCAATTTAACTTGAGGTTTTCTGCCAGAAACTAACCCAGACTAGAAAAGGCGAAAAGTCAAGCACTCAAACTATTTGGAAGCGCTCATTACTATGCGTCTGTTGTTAATAATAAATATCTGCAATAAGACGCCCAAAAAAAAGTGAAAAGGGTAATCATAAAAGCCTCATATATGACTGCTAAATGATAAAAATTTTTTCTTGGCATTTCTTTATAAATATTCAGTGTAAATATATATTTTTACATATTACTTACCTCTTTTTATTTTGAAATATGATGCGTAGAGATTGAATTTTCATGCAAAATCGTGCGCCTAAAAATATGTAAGTTTGTTCATTGGCGGTTTTAAAATTTTACCACGAGATCGAATCATATAATCGGGTGTTTGGTTAATTTATGTGTGAGAAAACATTCGGTTAATATTCGAATTACAAAATTATTGAAGTCTATTTTTAAAATTTATTTACTAACATTAAAATTCTATTATTTTTACTAAATTGTAATTTACAAATCTATACACTTGTTCCGTGCACATAAAAAAACTATATTCTAAACATATATTAATCACTGAAAAAAGCAATCCGCTTGTAAACTCGACCCTGCAGTTACTTGTGAATAAGAAATAGTGCCTACATTTTGGCGTTTTATTTTGCTTATAATCCGTACTTATTTTGCTGGGAACAACACACCTAAAGCTTTCGAGATTATTGGAATTCAAAACGCTCCGAACGTTTGAAGAGCGCACCAAATGTTTTATCTCTGGGATCTTCAATTTCTCATCTCTGCGCCAATGATGACCAGTTCAACTCTCTGCACCAAAAGGTTTGCGAAGAGTGCTATTCTAACTTATAAAGCTCTGCATTTGACTATAACCCCTGTACAGGGATACTCGACTCAATCTCTTCCTTTCAGTTCAACGTCTGTATAAAATTAATCTCAATGTGATTGAACTTTATTGAAAACACAATGCAATAGCTCTGAAACCGATTTGTCTGCAAACTGACTGAGAATCCTTTTAATATACATCAAACGTGCTTACCTAAGTTGTGCTTAATTTATAAAAGAGTCGGATCTTTGAAACTCAATACCAATTTATATCAGCTGAAATTCTCCGAAGACTTCCTCTGTCCTCTCTATTATCAATTTGATTGCACTAACTAAGATTTTATTGATGCACCAAATAAAAAAAAAATAAATAAATTACATGCATAAGTACACAAATGAAAAAAAAATTAGATGGCGTATTCACACTAGGGTGGTCTGAACTTTGCCTAACTCTAAACAAAAAAAACTAAAAAAAATGTCTCTATTTGAAGAGCTTATTTAAGAGTATCAATTACATATATGCTTTTGTTTAAGCGTATTTTATAAAAATTAATTTGTTTAAATAAACCATTGTGAATGCACAAAAAAATAAATGTGTACTGCAACGCCATTGTGAATCAGAGACTTTATCTACTGGGTTGTAGATGTCGCTGATGGTAGTGGTGAACATAGGATTTTATAAGTTATACTAATTTAAGGTGGTCGATTTTCGACCACGGGACTAGTAATTATAATGCCAAGAGTAAACAATTTTTGTATGTAACCTACCTCAATTCTCTATCAGGCAAGCACTAAAGGGAGTGCGTTTGATATTAAATGGTTTTCCTAAATTTTCTGGAAATAAATTCTTTGTTCAGTGGATTTCATAAAAATAGAATCGGCTGCGTTAAAGTTTTGATAATTTCTTTTTTATAAAGCAAAAGTTGTGTCCTATTGATAAGAACAAAAAAAAAAAAAAAAAAAAAAATGTCCAAACACCCTAATCTGCACATTAAAAATTGTAAAACATAGACTAATGAGCCCTTCTGTTTAACTGACGATTTGCTTCACTTCATCAATTATTGCACAAATCTATCATTAAAATCATCGTATGCAGATCATTAAACGCGCGCCTACACAACGTCTCTACGAACTTAAATACAAACTGTGCAAAAGCTCTAGGCAGAACAAATTGCACAACTCAGCAAACGTCGTAATTTGTCATTATAGCAAAAGGATGTTGAACTCATCAACGAAGCTGCATCAATTTTAAATAGACGCGCAACAAGATAAAGAAGACGGGTGGGCGGGGTGGAAGATGGCAGCAAAATCTAAAGCAAAATCAGCACTTCAATTGAGACCGCCGTTAAGAGTACACTACAACTACTACTTAGCAATTACACACATATAAACATACATACATCAACACATACATACATACATGCGTTACAAAAGAGCAGACAGAGCCTAGTCGTCTAAGAGTGACAAGAAGCAGCAAATCCATCAAAGATATTGCTATGGCGACATTTTTAAAGGCAAGTGCGTGTGTGTGTGTGTTTGTGTGTGTTTGTGTAAATGAGTTGGTAGGGTGCGTTTGTATTTCTAAGCATTTGAATTTGTAGTAACATTTCCGTTGCTCGGGTTGGTAGGCAAATGGGCGTTCTATGTGTGAAGCTTGGCGGCTGAGGTTGCTCATTTTGTTGGTAGTCGAACGCACAGTGGGTGATTGTGCAGCAGTTTGTAGTAAAAATAATTACTTATACATACATCATATCTATGTTGAGAATGAATTGCCACTTTTTTAGACTTTTATGCTTACAGTTTTGTTGTTGCAAGTTCGAAGTACTCCCTGAGTGTTTCGGCAGTGAGATGTGGAAAAATCATCCAAATAATTCATGATCTAAAGGGTTGTGCGATGTAAACCGGACTGTGTGCTGGGAATTTTTCGTACACATGGGCCGGCTGTCACATTTTTATAATGCGAATGCTGATCTAATTTACATTCGAAACAGTTCGAAAGCTTAGCTTGAGGAGTAATAAGACTTTGTCATAATGATTTGCCTTCAATTGTGTCTAAACGAAATCTTTTTGTTCCATTTTCATTGTTTTTCGTTTTTATTGTCATTTTGTTCCTTGTCTTTGCAATGATTTCACTTCCATTTCATCTTTCCACAAATATGCGTAGTATAAGCTATTTAATTTTTCAAGTTGCCTATTCCAACTTTAAATCCTCTAGCTCTTCCTCATGTTCCGTTTCCCAAAAAATTTGATTTCGAAATAATTTCTACGACAAATCCCACTGCGTTTCCGAGTGTTTTTTTTTTTTCAAATTACGCTTTGCTGCCTCCTTGATTTGACACCTACGAACCCTATTTGCGTTCACAGTGCTACGTGGCAACACACGTTCACACACACACCTTCACACTTATTCGGCAATGTTTGTTTTCGCTGAAAGGCGTCATGCCTGAAACCCTTTCCCATTCATGTTTGTATGTTTTGCAGTTGAATGCTTTTATTTGTGTTGGTGTGAAGCCGTCGATGGTTGTGGTGTTGTAAGTCTGGTTGTTATTTTTATTTCCATTTGCGTAAAGAAATCACTGCTAGTGTGCTAAGCATAAAATTTATGCCGCGTGTAAATGTCGCGCGCTTGATGTTTTTGGTTCTACATTTGCTGGGCCGTTTGCTGCTGCGCTTACTTTGACACGCAAAATATTGTGCAAAAAGACGAACAAAAAAACCAAAAAAAATAAAATAAAAAATAAAAACGGAAACACGAAGAGGAAGATAAATCGGCATGAAAAAGCACATCATTATCACATTTGATGTGTTTAAATGTGCTCAGAAAACCGAAAGCAATGAGCGTGTTTTGCCACATGCAAAATGGGAATTCAAACATTAAGCAAACACTAACGACAACAGCAAAATTTACAAGCACAACAACAACAAGCATAAAAACTATGTAGTGTATGAGAGAACGTACGGAAAAGTAAAGGGTAAGATTGTAAAATTTAAAGCACAGCACCAAAGGTTGAACTCACAATATAAAGCACGATAGCTGCTTACGAGTCTATGGCGGCGTACTGTGGGGTAAATTGAATGCAAGTGATCTCAAAATTAAGTAACTCGAAAAAGTTACAGCTAGAACAGGTACGGAAAAATAATTTTAAAGCACAAAAATTTGTTATAATAAAAAAATATTTCTAAAAATTGTGTAAGAAAATTTTATTAAAAAAAAAAGTTATTAAAAAAAAATTTCAAAGAAAAAAGAAAAAAAAAAATGTTTAAAAAAGAAGAAAATAATATTGATTTTCAACTTACTGCTACCGCTAAGATACATTCCTGAAAAACTAAAAAAAAAAAAAAAATACATTATCTGTCTAGTTTGAACTTAACCGTTGGTATTTTAAAAAACTTCTGTTGATATTGCCATGAAATCAGAAAAATTAAAAAAAGACAAAATAAATAAAAACAATTTAAGGAAACATATTTCACAAAAAACTTAAATGAAGAAAAGTTCAAATAATAATTTTCAAACAGCATTCCAAAAAAAAAAAAATATCTATACCTAAGTTTTTTCATCCTTTTTATAATTTCTACACCTAAGTTTTTTCATCCTTTTTATTGAAATTTAATATTTATAAAAAGCAAAAAAGGGACGTTTTTTAAAAATAATAAGTTTCCCAACTTGGTGTGCAAGTTCTTCTCTATTAAAAAGAAATCGAAAGTTACTTTAAATAGTTTGCGTTTCATATCTTCAGAAAAAAATTATTAATAGGTCTATAGCTCGTACCGAACCAGGATACTTCAGAAAAAAAAAAAAAATTTTGTTTTTATTTTTCAGAAAAAAAAAAAAATAAATAAAATAAAAAAAAAAAAAATAAAAAAAAAAAATTAATTGCAAAAGCTATACTTTGCTATCGAAAACTTTTTTGTGCACTTTTTTTGGAATGTCTATTCAGGTTTTTGATAAACCAACAATATAAAAAAATACCTTTTTTAACATTAAAAAATGTTTTTGGAATTGTACCAAATGCAATATTTTACACACCAAAAAAAATAAAAGGAAAAACCAAGCTTCTTAAACATTTCGAAAAAGTAGAAGTTTTGAAGACTTTTTTGAAAAAAAAAAAAAAAAAAATATTTAAAAATTATAAAGTTATATTTGATTCGAAAAGCAACAAAAATAAAAACAAATTTGAGAACTTCATAAACATTTGATTGTTACTTTCAACTAATCAAAAAAAAAAAAAAATAATAATAATAATACATAATTCAAATTCAAATATAAAAAAAGATTTCCTATACGTACATACATATTCTTCAAAATTTTAATCTTTTTTAACATTTACACTGCACAACTAAAAACGATATTTTTTGAAAAACGAATTTGGAAAATCAATTTCAAAACTTTTTCAACAAGCGTAAGTAGCTTTAAAACTCAAAATTGACATAATTTGATGCAAGCATCTTGCACAATACGCCACAGTGCGCCATTAGTTGAAGCATAGAAGTACGTACAAGCATTGTGGGCCGGCCTCAATGTGTGTATGCGTCGGTGCAACGCGTGGTTAACGAGTCGTGAAAGGGCCTTTGGCAGTTTGGTGTGAGCGCTCTCGTCCCGTTACTGTTCTTCATTTTTGATGAACGCTTGTTTACTTAAGCATAGGTATGTATGTATGGGTGCATTCTGGCGGCGTAGAAATTCATATAAAACATCCAAATTTATATGTTTAGAACAGAATTTGCGCTTGTGCGCGAAAGTGCTTTGAGAATGTCTTGAAAGTGTGCAGCCTATTTGAAACCCAATTCATTTGAAGTACATGCTTGTGTTTGCTTTTTCATGTCTGGCTTGAACAAAATTGAAAAATCTAAATTTAACCATTCGAGCAAGTTGTTAAAGTAATTACTAAAGTTAATTTGATTTAAGTTGTTGATTATGAAATTTGAAAATTTTGCTTTTGAAATATCAATAAAAATTATATACTCGCATACCACTTCTAGATCATTTAGCATTACTCATGATTGAACAGCAGAGCAGCGCGTTTGATGTACTCAACTCAAGGAGTGAGCTTTAATGACACGAAAAATACACTACCACTCCACCAAAAGAGTGTAGCTTGATGATGTTCATAGCAAAAATGTGATTTGAAAAATTTTACTGCGTGAATTTTTCATTTAAAAAATTTCTGTTTCTCAAAATGACGCTCAGAAAAGTTTAATTCCGCTATTCCACTCATTATAATAAAGCCTTGAAAAGTTGTGTTATTTACTCAATCAATTGAAATCAGAACCATAATATCAAAAAAAAGGAAGAAAAAATATTCGAAATTTCACGCAAACAGTACTACAGCAAGTCGATAAAAAAAAAACTCACTCAAGCCACAAATTATACTCAAACAATTTCACTCAAATTCAGTGCATTACTTGTACTACTTACAACGACAAAAAACAACAGTTTGCTGTAAAATGTTTTCACTCAAAACAGTTTCCACTCAACATATTAAAACACAGTTCACTCACAAAATAATCTAATTAAAGAATTTCACGCAAATACTGTGTGCCCCTTATAAAATAAAACAAAAAAAAAAAAAATGTATATACTTCATTTAAGAAAAATTTCACTCAAAATTATTTATTTCCCAATTACACACGATATAAAAAATTTAAAAAACTGTTATATAACTTTTTAAGTTTAGTTTTTAAGCTTTATATATCTAAAAAAGAAACTTAGCGAAAACCACTCAAAGAAATGTTTTAAACTTTTTACACTCAAACAGCTCAAGCTAAATATATTATTGAGTTACTTTGGTATGGTCTCTTAAAAATTTTCTACTAATTCATACAATATATTCCATTTAAAAATAAACTAAAAAATTTCACTCGTAATACTCACTCAATAAAAAAACTCACTCAATAAAAACTCACTCAATAAAAAAACTCACTCAAAAAATAAATTCACTCAAATAGTTTATTTTTTGCGCTTAGCAATTAAACAAACAATAAAATAACTAATCTCAAAAACAAATCTACATAAAACAAACCAGTTTTTTTTCAAGAATAAACATTTTCAAAAAAGTCACATGAACAGTCTCACTCAAATCAGAAGTGCTTGTAATGTAGTAAAAACATATATTTTGCTATGCGGACAATACTAGCTAACAAAATCCACAAAAACTGAATAGCCAAATATTAACCGAACAAAAATTGCTTGCAAGAGAAAATACAAAAATTTCAGTACACAAAAACTTTACGAGCCTTTGAAACTTTGTTTGTATTATTGTATTTAAATTAATTAAAGTAACTAGTTGTTTTACCTATTGGGACATGCAACATGCGGCTATTATAAACACTTACACACTTTTGTTTTCTTATACAAGGACATTTCCGCCACACTTTGAATGTTATTTGTATACACCTGCTAAAAAAAAATATGCCAAACTTGAGGATTAGCGAACTTACTAAGAACTTTATCCAGGCACTTGCATTGATTCTGAGAAGAAAAAAATTAAACAGATGTCACAAAAGCAAAAAAAAAAAAGTTGGAAAGAAAAACAAAAAAAAGAGAAAAACTTTCCAAAGCCTGCTGTCTAATGAACTTTTGATGGACCTTTCATATAAATAAAAGGGAAACTAAAATAAAAAAAAAACACCAACAAACAAATCTAAAACTTTGTGATTGTTATAAAAAAGGGCGCGAATACAAAAGTGGCTAGTCAAAAAGTTTTAGAGTAATGAAAAGGCACAGCAAAATCAGCTTGGAAAAGGTCCGACCGTCAACAAAACAAGCTGACAAGAAAACCTGTCGTTGTAACTTTTGGCTGTTTGTTTTTGCTTTTTGTTTGTGGAGAAAATATGCGAACACGTTCTACACAAATATTTTAGAAAAAAAAAGAAAGGTACGTCCATGGCAGGCACACTTTCAAACGTAGTTTGTGTATTCAGCTCATGGCTCCCAATTGCAACACGTGCCGCTTGCTCGTTATACCCAAGTACTCCAGCTAGGCAGCAGAAAATGGCACTAAACAACTCTGCGGCGCAAGTAAAGTATTTTGTCATTATTGAAGTATTCAACGAAATGACAAGGAACTTTGTTTTTTCCAATTTTTTTTTTTTTTAGTTTTTTTTTTTGTTTTATGATTCTATCTACTATCATATAATAAGTTATTATTGTTATTGGTATTATGGCAGCTATTTAATTTATTGGGTACTTGCACTTGCCTTTCATAGTTTAACAATTTTTATGTTGAAAATGTGCTGCAGGCAAGTTTCCACGACAAAAAAAAATAAAAAAATACTGAAAAACAAAACAAAACTTTTTCTACTCACGAATTTTATATGCTGTCAAGCACGTCCTTTATTTATAAATGACTCAAATATATGAGCCAATTTTTTTTTTTTTTATGGGTTGGCACTCTTTATGCTGACTTGTAAAAAGCAAAATCAACGCCAGCAGCTGTAAAAGGCAGCTTGATCATAATCTCGTCATTTATTTTCATATTTGTATGCCCTCTAGTTTTAATATAAATGTATGAGTGGCAACTATTGAGCTGAACAATTCTTTTCATTTTGTCTATGTTCATCTTGGTTGCTGTGGGGGTTTTGCTAGAAATATAATAATAATAATTTTTCACGTGAAACCAAATGCGCGGCAGAGGCCGAATTCTGACTCGAGCTTTCAGAAGGTTGCTTGTTAATTTTTCCAGTTTGACTCATCGGACCTTTGAGCCAATTAGTTTTGTCTCCTATTAGCTCAGCCATACGAACGAGTACCTTACTGGAGCATATTCTAAGCTCTTATAGTGCTCATGAAAACACTTCACATTCCCCACATCAATACCATAGTTACATCAGAGTAGGTTGGCTAAATTATATACGGTTTGATTCTTGAATAATATTATGATTATGATGTTGTATTATATTAATTTTAATATGATTCAATATACCAGAAATTGTTAGAACAGCTCTGAATAGATTATGATTAATTTAGATAAATTTATAACGAATAACATTATATTAGATTAATCAGGTGAGATTGTATTAGATTAAATTAGACCACTGTGCATTAGATATAAGATTGGAATAAATTTGAGAAGACTTATTAACATTAGTTTAAGGTATTTTAATTAGATGAGATTAGATCAAATTAGATTAGATTGGATCAAATTAGTTTGATTAGGTTATATAATATAAGACAAGATTAGAAAATATTAGATTATTTAAGATTAATTTTAGACAATATTAGATGAGACTAAATTCGCTTATATTATATTATATTAGATTAGCTTATTTTAGATTAGATTAGATTATATTAGCTTAGAACATATTAGATTAGATGTTAGATTAGATCAGATTAATTTAGATTAGATTGGATTATTTAAGATTAGATTCGATTAGATTAGATTAAATTAGATTAGATTAGCTTAGATTAGGCTATATAAGATTATATCAAAATAATTCAGATTAGATTAGATTAGATTAGATTAGCTTAGATTAGCTTAGATTAGATTAGATTAGATCAGAATAATTCAGATTAGATTAGATAAGATTAGATTGTATAAGATTAGATGAGAATAGATTAGATTATATAAGATTAGATTACTAAATTGGATTAGATTAGATTAGCTTAGATTCGATTAGATTAGATTATATTATACAAGATTATATTAGATTAGATTAGATGAATTCAGATTAGATTCGATTATGTAGATTAGGTTATGCTTGAAGCAATCAAACTGTCTAACTTCTTAAAATTTATCAGCCACTTGCTTTCATTTGCGAAACCATCCTTTCTGTGTAATAACTTTTCTAACCTTAAATTCGATTTTCAAATATGCGAATCCTATACCGTATTTTGTCTTCAAATTTAAACAGGTTTCTCCCCATCCCAACTTCTGCAATTTCGCATAATAATATGAAACCTTATAATAAATAATATTTGCAACAAAGCCATATCATTTTTCATTTTCAGGCTTAGCGAAAGCCCACAACGATGAACAATAAGTCAGGCTATTAACTGATTAACTTCGACCAACCCCCAAGTATCCCCATTGCTTATTTTTTAGAAGAATATACACATACATTATTTGAGCAGAAGTCTTCAGCTTTTCAGCTTAAAGTCCCATTGCAAAATTGAGTAGGATAGAAAGCGCTTTCTTCGTTTTTGTATTTCTCGCAAATGTATGCCCATGACAGGTCGAAAAATCTTGATTGATGATGTTCACATTACAGTAGCAGGTTTCGTACTTACATAGCTTGTTGCTCTGATTTTACAATCAGATCTGTCACATTTCTATAGCAGCAAAATTGTATATTAAATCTGACACCTACGCAAAGAACAAAAAAAAATGATAATTTTGTAAATGCTTTTGTTGCGAATAAGTGAAAATAAAGCACTTAGTTAATTAAGTTTCTCAATAGCGCCTGAAAGCATAGACCCTATTTTTTTTTTTTTTTTTTGTGCACCAATTAAATTTACGACTGCACAAAAAAGGAGCAAAGCAGAAACCGAGATAAACAAAAACTTGTTGGCTCTTTTGCGCCACTTTGCTGTGAGTGATTATTAATTGGGTGCGTGGCCTTAGAAATAAGTCGCAAATGTGTATTTGATTGCCGTCACCTGCTGGCTGATGAAGATAATGAAAAACGAATGCACGTTTATATAAGAAATAAAGCGAAAATAATTGTTGAAGATAGCACAATTTTGCTAATAAATATATTTTTGCGGAATTTTGCACAAAAACCGAGTACACCATGGCGTATGAGTAACGCAAACCAAGCAGTGCGCCCACACAATACGCCCACTTGGCAAGCAATCACCATTTGCGTGACCACTTGGCATTTGAAATGGATTTGAGTACGAGACTTGCAGTTAAAATGAATGGTAAAATAGCTTGCTGTGATTAAGTTTAATAATTAATATGGACTAAGTAGCTTAATCTGCGCAACATTGTATCACTCGCAGCAGCTGACAAATGAAATACGTTTTTAGTGAGAAGCAGAGTAGGCGGTTTTGTTATTGTTTGCTTTTTAGGAGCGCAAAAAAAAGTTACCAACAATATGAGAAAATTTGAATGCGTAGTGAAACCGTCACAAGGCTCACTGAGAGTCTAAAGTTGATAAATTTGTTTGGTGCTATTTTTTGGTGTTAGTAAAAGAAATAAATTAGAAACGAAAAAGAAAAGAAAATGATAAAAAACGTTTCCTAAAATATATAGTAAATCATTGTTACAAATCCATTCAAAATTTTTTTTCCGCGTCTAAGTAATTTGCCTCAATAAGGTGTTGGAAATTTTGTTAAAAAATATGTTTGTAATTTCTTTGCTATTTCTTCTAAAACTTTTAATAATTAGCTCCAAATAACAACTTATTTTTAGTTACAAATTTCACATCAGCAGCCATACAACTTAATTGCCAAAATTCCAATACAGTTTAATTTACTTGGCTGTCAAGGAGATTGACAAGGAAATAACAATTTGGGTTATCTTCTGCGCCATACTCAATCACTTCCGCTCTATTTTCGACATTCCATAGCTGTGCGCAAGTGAAAATGCGCTGCGCTTTTCTTCTATTTTTGCTTACACTGCAGTACGCTCTTACATTCTTTGTTGTAATATCTTCGATCTGCATTTGAAAGCAGATGCAGCACGTACAACAGAGATTGAAATAAAGTGATTGGAAGTTTTGAAAAAATATTCGCTTTTGTTTTGTTTGTGATTTTATTGCTGAGTTTTCACTTTTGTTAGTAATGGATTCTATTCTCTCCCTAGTTGATCATTTTGTATTAAGTCAAGTAAGGGTGTTAGGTTTGATATCGGTATATCCAGGTCGAGCTATTTAGTTTCTGTATGTAGATGGAGAGATATGTTTATAGAATTTGCTTTTGTGAAAGCAAATATTATAATATTTGTGAGCTAAGTTTAGCATAAAAAGGCTTTGGCTGGCCCGTTAGTAGAACCCTCTATCATGGCAAGCATTAGAAGCTGTATTGCTTGTTTTTATAGCCATTTGGGTTTGGTAGAAAGACTTCTTCCGAGTTCTCGTACTCATCATCTTTCAAAGGGAATCTTTCAAGGGAAGCTTTAGAACAATATTTTGTGTTCAGACCTACAGTCTTCAACGGGGCTAGTAAGTATTTGCGTATAATGTTAGCGTCAAATGTTCATCTGAAATATATTTCTAGTTTATGTAACGAGAAAAGAGTTAGTAAGAAGTGCGATTGCATTTAAAAAATCTTTAAAAATTTGTATAATCACATTACCCATCATCAAAAGAAGGGCGCAGCTGTAATAATTTAGACATAAACACACACTTACATGCGCACACCTACCAATGTATTCATCAGAACTTCGCTTTAGTCTTTTGATAGAAATGTCTAAAAGCTAATGAGAGGCTTCAGCGCAAGCTTTTACATAAAACTTTGGCTCAAGTGCCCACTCTCGGCTACTTAAATACATATACTCGTATGCATATATACATATTTGTATACCTAAGTAAACATAGCAATGTAAGTCATAGTTAGTGCAATATCTCTGACAGCAAGTAATAAGAGCAAAAAATATTTTTTTAATGAATTTACAGATTTTTTTTTTTTTTTTTTTTTTCAAAACCAGCAAGAAAATATTTTTTGTAAATATTTTTTCTCAGCTGCGTAAATAAAATTTTTTACTGAGTAAATAAAAATAAATATTCTGTGATATTGAGAAATGGTTATGTTTGGAATTTGACAGTGAAAAAAAAAAAAAGAAAAAAAAATAAAAATTTGCAATTTGCGCTGACATTTCTAAAAAACTTGCCTGTTTTCGTGGTAATTGAAAAATTTACGAGCAACCACCTCATGTTGAGTCCTCCTATTTATGGAGTTTATGAAAATGAAAACCGTCTTACAAAAATATATAAAACCAATTCTGTATTTAGGCAAAAAAAGAATTATGTAAAATAAAATTAAATTTATGCTTTTTCAATTTGTTTAAAATATCGAGCTATGTAGTTATGTATTGGTGTAATACTTTTTGCTATGTGTTTATATAAATATTTATACAACAAGGCATATCAGAGAGTACAACCAAACCACAACCATTTGAAACCGTTTCTCATTCTCATATTATTCTGCAACAAAATTACTCACCGATATATCCCCGACTGTCCCGAAAAAGGTTTAATTGAGCAGTGAAATCTTCTATGGCTTCTTACCCGGTTCTCCTTTAGGTAGGAGAAGGTTTTTACTGAGAGTTGGAAGCTATCATATCCGTAGATGAGCCATCAAGTTCATCAAATTAATATTAGTAGCCTTGATTGCAGCAAAAGAAAAAGAGTGAATTCAATTCAAACCGAAACCGAGGAAAACGTTATTTTGAGTCGGTTTCGTTCCTTGACGCGCATTTCATTTAAAATTTATTGTACGCGCTAATACCACAAAATCGTTAAGCATATTCCGTTTATAATATATTTTGCATATGTTCAATTTTAAGCTTTATTTGGCTGCTTTGATTAAAATAAATGAGTTTTGTTGATTCGTCTGCATAAGAAAGTATTCTACGTATTTCTTGTAGTAGCAGTAGAAACTCTTAAAGGTAAAAAAATGTGCATCTAAAAAGACTTTGTAAATTTACAATTTTCTAAATAAAATAACTTTCATTCATTCGTTCAAACGTTTTGTAAATGTCTTGGCAAAAGCCTACAAAGTTTTTCTATGATTGCATCGCAAATTGTTTACCAAATTGTTTGCTGGGTATATAAGCAATTTAGTTGTATTGACAAATAATTTTATGACACAACCCATCCTCATTCACATATACCCATGCAACAACACACACACATTCAAAGGCTAGACAAGAGACATGATGATATCGGAAAATGTGATAAATAACGGTCGCTGACAAAATCTACTTTTAGGCGCATCACATTTATCAACTAAGATTCGTTTAAGCCTGTACTCGTCGAGTGGCTTGAGTTGTTTCATTAAGTGCCTGAAAATGGCAGCTGTGACAGTAATCAATCTCTGTAAATCTATGTATTATTGAGTCATGTTAAGCGCATAAATATATCAAGGCAGGAAATTTATTCAATACCGCATAGGCGCTGAACTGGCTTCATATGGAAGTTTTGGAAGTTTTTTGTGAAAATGTAACTATCGAGACTTTTGGTACGGTAGGTTGATACGGTTTTTATGTTTTTCGTTTTTTGTTTTTTGTTTTTGTTTTTCGTCTTTTGTTTGTTCTTTTTCGTTTTTTGTTTTTGTTTTTTATTTTTTGTTTTTTGTTTTACTTTTCTGTTTTTGTTTTTTGGTTTTCGTTTCTCGTTTTGGTTTTGGGTTTTGTTTTTAGGTTTTTGGTTTTTTGTTTTTCGTTTTCTGTTTTTTGTTTTTGCTTTTTGTTTTTCGTTTTTTGTTTGTTGCTTTTTTTTTTTGTTTTTTGTTTTTGTTTTTTGGTTTTTTATTTTTCGTTTTTTGTTTGTTGCTTTTGTTTTTTGTTTTACGATTGAAATCATTTGGCCAGTATATATACATACCTTTGCCTGTAGAAATAAAAATTCGAACTGTAGTCAACTGCTTTGACTTCTCATCTGCGAGAGACCTCATGCAGTTATCAAAAACTTTTATATACATAAAGTAAAATTTAATTATAAAACAAAAAAATAGAACCGCAAAATCGCTCTTTCCTAACCACTAGCTGCCTATCTTTGTTCTTACATGAAAACCGCTTTTCAAATTACTTTTCCATCTAATGCCTGTTTTTATTGATTTCATTTTATTTCATTTCATTTCAGTTATTTATTATTCTTTTTGACGTTTTTTAGCACCCATTCACCATTTCCCGAGTTGTTTGTTCATGTATATATTTTTTTTTATTTGTTTAGCTTGTTTGTTTTATTGCGCTTTTGCGTTCAAAGTGTACATCAATTGCAACTACTACCAACGATTTTACAATTTATTTGCCAAACTTTAAAAAAAATTTCTTATTTCTTTAGGTACATTAGACTGCCCAAAAAAAAATCCTTTTTATTAATATTCATACAGTTTTTCAGAAAGGCGAAAAAAATATGTAATAGTTTAAGATTATTATTATTAATAATTAAAATACGATTTTTTAATAAAAAATAAAAAAAATTTATAATTAATAATAATAAAAATTAAAAATAAAAATATTCTGGGCCTTATAGTAGTGAATACCTTTAAAGTACGCTTGCCAGTTGTAAACTAAAACTCAAATAAGTCCAGACAAATACAAACTAGGAACAATAGGCGCATGTAAATTAGTAAGAAGGTCGGACACTTTCTTTTCGATTTTTTTGAAAAAAAGTTGAAATCGATAAAATAATTTTTTTTTGCCCCAGTCTAATGCACACGTTCGTCCTTCAGTGCTGCATATGCCTCAGCGTTAGCCTTTAATTCACTGCCAGGCGCTCTCCTTCCCGCAGGTCTTCTTCTACTAACTACACTGATGGCTGGAACACATGTTCCTCCATGTATGATGCGTTTTTGCCTGCCTGCAGTTGGTTCGTGATTGCTCTCAGTCTATTTGCTCGTCTGCTTATTTGTTTGCTCGTTCGTTTGTGTGCATTTTTGCACTGATTTATTTATTCATTGATTTTTTTCTGCAAAATTCTTTTTTTTAATTTGTTTGAAAATTCGTTTTTCTGTTGCCGCAGTGAGCAATTTTTTTACCACTACTAGCTGTACTGTAGTTGATAATGGACAACTGGGTAAATAGCCGGGTTGCTAACTGGTATATAAAGTTAGTTTTTTCAATTCATAGGGGCCCTTATTTCTAGCATTTTCGTAGTTAGTAAATTGAATATAATTTTGATCAAGAGACATAAGCTTTGTGAATTTTTCATTCGTTTATTTAGTTTGCTTTGCATGCTCTCGTAATTCGCAACCGGTTTATAAAATATTCTAAATACATTTGATACAAATGATATTTCTCGAGCAATTATTGACAAAAAGTTGAAAAGCACATCAGAAAAGTTCATTCGAAGCTTTAATATTAAAGTTGAAATAAAAAAATGTTTGGTGTGTAAAAATATTAAGCCTTTCCTAACTACAAAACTATATACTTAGCAGAACACACAAAATTGGTATCCTCCCTTCAAGGACATAAGCGAAACTCCTAGCGACATCAAGACTGCAAAATGAAGTGGAAAAACAATCGAGTAGTCATTGAGACAAGAAAACTTCATCATCACACACACACATGTAAACTTGTACGTATGTATTTGTGTACTTCAGCCTTGCCCCTGACTGCTCATGCATATCTCTTAAGCGTCTTTTTAGTTATATCCGTTTCAAACTTTCTGCAGTATATTTTTCTGCTATCAAAAATATAACAACAAACATAAGAATAAGCCTTTTGCTTTTGCAACTTTGTATAATATAATATCATTGCAATAAGTTTCATACTTACTCCGTTTATTTGAAGCACTCTTGCACACAACTCTTGCGACCAGCTTGTGCTGGCATCAACTCTTTGGAGTTTGTCTACTATGGCGCAGAAAGGTGCAGGCAAGTATGTATATAGCAGACTACTTTGAAACAATAACCATTTTTCTTTGCACTAATTTCTAGCCATCGAAGCTCATGAAAAGTTGCAACATTTCTTTTCTCTTTTACCTACTTAGTTTGCACTTTTACAAAGTTTGTTGCGCAGCAGCACCTTGCATCGATGCTTGATTGGTAGCTTACCTGGTTGCTCGGTTGCTTGGTTGCTTGGCTGCCTAACAGCTCTGTGACTAACTATTTTATAAGAAAGTTTTGCGATTGCTAAACGAATTTAATGATGGTATCTTAGCGCCTTTGGCAAGTTTGAGCTTACGTTGCTGCACACTTGGAGCTGTGTGTGGGGGGTTAGCACGCTCTTTGAAGACATTTCTCAATTATTTAAGTATGCACTGAAGTATACGGCTTAGGCTGAGTTGGATTGGGTGAGAAAGAGAGAGAGAGAGAAAGGGTTAGAATTGCTGATGAGTGAAACTTTATAGCCATGTGCAGCAATTTATGCGATTAGCAGAAAGTAGCTTACTTGCAAAATTTTTAATTGAATGTGTTTAGCTTAAATGAAATAATTTCATGAATTACTGAAATGTAAGTAGGGAGTAAAAAAAATAGAATAAAATAAAAAAAAATAAGATAAAATAAAATAAAATAAAATAAAATAAAATAAAATAAAATAAAATAAAATAAAATAAAATAAAATAAAATAAAATAAAATAAAATAAAATAAAATAAAATATAATAAAATAAAATAAAATAAAGTCAAATAAAATAAAATAAAATAAAATAAAATAAAATAAAATAAAATAAAATAAAATAAAATAAAATAAAATAAAATAAAATAAAATAAAATAAAATAAAATAAAATAAAATAAAATAAAATAAAATAAAATAAAATAAAATAAAATAAAACAAAATAAAATAAAATAAAATAAAATAAAATAAAATAAAATAAAATAAAATAAAATAAAATAAAATAAAATAAAATAAAATAAAATAAAATAAAATAAAATAAAATAAAATAAAATAAAATAAAGTAAAATAATATAAAATAAAATAAAATAGAATAAAATAAAATAAAATAAAATAAAATAAAATAAAATAAAATAAAATAAAATAAAATAAAAAAAATAAAATAAAATAAAGTAAAATAAAATAAAATAAAATAAAATAAAATAAAATAAAATAAAATAAAATGAAATAAAATAAAATAAAATAAAATAAAATAAAATAAAATAAAATAAAATAAAATAAAATAAAATGAAATAAAATAAAATAAAATAAAATAAAATAAAATAAAATAAAATAAAATAAAATAAAATAAAATAAAATAAAATAAAATAAAATAAAATGAAATAAAATAAAATAAAATAAAATAAAATAAAATAAAATAAAATAAAATAAAATAAAATAAAATAAAATAAAATAAAATAAAATAAAATAAAATAAAATAAAATAAAATAAAATAAAATAAAATAAAATAAAGTAATAAAATCTTCACAAATATTGTTGAAATAAAATTTGATTGAGCAATCACTATGTGTGATTTATTGTTGCGTGGAAATCTTTACTCGTTTGAAGTGTGCTTATATGTTTGTTTATGTATTTGTATACACATACACGTATACATTTATTTATATATCACCATAATAAATCAAGCAGCTTTTCATAACTTTTTTTCTGCTTGCGTTATTGATATCCATTACTCGAAAGACCTAAAACATACTATTCCATTTTCCATTTCAGTGTTTTGTTTGTTATGTTATTAATATCTCGGGTTACCATCTAATCATGTCGTCAATCATTTTGCTACAATGCCTATCATAGCAAATTTACCACTTCTGCCATACTTCAATGGCACTCAAAGCAATATATCGTATGAATGACTGCATACACACCTACACACCTCTAGTCTAACCATTTAAGCTTTTCTGCTATAGTATTTCTTCATATATCCTTAGGAAAGTGTGCATATACATACATAAGTGGGGACTAACAAAATTCGTCTTAGTTGACCTAAAATGAAATAATTTCTTAGATACTCTCCCTTATGAGACCTGATTTCGTATTCGAAAATGCCATCCAATACAAGATTAACATTTTTTTTCGCTATATTTGTTAAAATTATTCAAAAATCGTCAGCAAAACGAACTTTTATTAGAACCCCTTCAGTAAAGAAGCTCGTTTAATATCGCTGATGGTACATGGCGTATGAGTAATATTTGCTTGACTACGAAGCGTACATAATTGCATCTGTTTTGTATGTTTGTTTGTGTGTATGCAAATCATTCTCATCCTCTAGTTTAATGACTGTCATATTTACTAACTCAAATTTCATGCAAGCCTTTACATGTTTTATGATAAATGAGCTATGTCTTCATATTCCTTTCAATGTCACTTCCTCAGTTGCTGTGCTTAATGAGCCTTTTATGTACGAGCATGTATGTATGTATGTACACAATCAGTCTTTATAGAGATGTATGTGTGACGGAAAAAGTTTATGTTTACCCATAAATTCTGGTCAAGTAGGTTATACTCGTATAGCAAGAAAGACATTTTTTATATAGTTGAGCGTAGAACAAACCAATTAATTGCTAATATTTGCTAGAAGAATGAGAGCTGGCTGAAAGAAAAAAAAACATAAACACGAAAGTGAAATACCTACCACTCAATTTAATAAAAGTTATTCATATCTGTGATTATGTTTGTGCTCAATAAATTTCCGAAATGCGCATAACGAATGCGAATAACTCCAAATATGCAAACTTTGATTAAGCTTTGGATTGTTTATTTACCTTTCGTTTGGCATTCCAATTTTGATAAACGGTTAAAACATTTCGCCGCCACAAGGGATGCATTAACCGAATCAGAAACGCAAAACAATGCGCACAAATCACAAAATCATTGTTGAATTTATGTTATGATCACACAACCAGCGGGCCTTTCTATGGTCGATTAGGCATCAAATGAGTCAAACCAACGGTTGCACCAAACTGCTGTATTATCTAAAGCCTCGTTAGCAACACAAGAACTAACAGTCATAAATATAAAATATGCTGCGACCTTGACAATTACATATATAGCTCATAAAAGTACGTGTTAGGGTTTGTGTTGAGCTTGTCATGAGTTGTTGGAGTTGCGAAACCAAAAATCGATTAAAATGTGAATGATATCGACTAACGAAATATATAAGCTCTATAATGCAAGTATAATAAATATAATAAAACATATACATACATATGTATGAGATAAAAAAAACTTCTGTAGCGATAACAAAAAAGAAAAAATCGATTGTAATCGATAAAGATATAAAAGTATATAATTAGTATAATAAATATAATAGAACATATACATATGTATGTATGTAGATAAAAAAAATCGTTTTGTAGCGATAACACAAAACAAAAATCGATTTTAATCGATAACGATATAAAAGTATATAATTAGTATAATAAATAGAATAGATAAAAAGCTCGTTTGTAGCGATAACAAGAAACAAAAATCGATAACGATATTAAAGTATGTCATTGCGTTTAAAATGTGAATGATATTGACTTGCGAAATTTATGTAGCTCTATAATGCAATTATAATAAATATAATAGAACATATACATATGTATGTAGATAAAAAAAATTTTGTAGTGATAACAAAACAAAATCGATTGTAATCGATAACGATATAAAAGTATATAATTAGTATACTAAATATAATAGAACATATAGATAAAAAAAAACTTTTTGTAACGATAACAAAAACCAAAAATCGTTAACGATATTAAAGTATGTCATTGCGTTTAAAATGTAAATGATATCGACTAACGAAATTTATGTAGCTCTATAATGAAATTTTAATAAATTTAGCACATTTTATAGCAATTCAAATCGATAAGAGTCAATAATCGAAGTTGAGCGATAACGATAGAAAATATTTAAAATGATATATTGATTTTTTTAAACCAATTATCGTTCAAATATAGATAACTGTTTAATATAGATAACCTTTAAATACAGATAACTTTTAATACAGAAAAATCGAAAGAAATAAATAATTGAAATTTAATTCTATATCGATAAAAATCGTTATTAATAACATGCGCTTTTAAATAATAGACCCCTAGTTAGTATGAAAAACAAATTTAGTCAGACTTTTTGTGTAACAGCAGTGCTTGTATACAAAAAAAAAAAAAAAAAAAAAAAAAAAAACATTTTTCAAACTAAAAGGTGTTAGTCAGGCTCATATTTATTGAAAGGGATATATGTATATTAAATTTCTACATAACACAGCACATCGTACAAATTTATTGTTAGCGCGTCCTCTTTTTGCGCTGAATCTTCCGCTGAACCTTCATATATGAACCCGAGTACAACTTAATTACAACTTTCTACTTGCCATAGGTAAAATAAGGCATCAGTTATATAAACAATATTTGCACTTCAATACTTTTAATAGCGTCGCAAACGAGCACACACCTAAATAAATAATAATTTCCTCAGTTGGATCTATGTACCAGAAGTTGTGAAGTGCAATTAAAACTCACCGTGCTGCATTTTATTTATTTAGGTCTATGTTTGATTTAGCGGCTTGCGGGCTTATGCCACCATTATATGTATGTATTTTTCACTGATGTTTTTACAATCCTTGTGGGTTGCTATTATATAGTACAACGGTTATTGATACGATTTAATTGAATTTAACTTCAGCGCGTTTACCTATTTGTAAAAACTAGTCTGGAGCTGCTGTTAATGACGTTAAGCAAAAGAAAAAAAAAAATAAAAATTCTCTACAAGTAAATACATGTAAATATCTCCCTATTTATTGGCGCACCCTTCATACCGCTATTCACATATGTTCATCCACACATGCCAACTCAAGCATGACTGGCTTGTCTAAACACACATTCAGTTACTTCCACATGCTCCGGTCCTTGTAAACCATATAAATTATCTCGAGCCGCCTGTCTGGCTGCTCTCATACCTACATACTCTATGCATATCTATGTACATAAGTGTACATTTGCATGTATTGGCATATTTATCTTTGTTCGTGTATGTTTATATTTTGTGTCTCTCAACTCATTTGCATATTCTGTTCACGTTGAACGCAATTGACTTTTGCCATTTCTATTTGTTTACGACAACCATTGGCCGTGTCTTTGTAACTATCTAAAACCAGACAGGTGGTCCGTTTGTTTGCGTGTGGTTTTTATGTAAATTTGAAGTGTGTTCATGTTAGATATTTGTACGGGTCCATAAAGTATCGAATAGATTAGTTCTTTTTTTCTAGTCAAATCAGAGTTTGTTGTTCACAGTTCCTTCTAGGAAGTGGTTCGCTGAACTTCTAGCTGTTTGTAAAGGGCGTGTTCAATATTTAACCAATGAAATAAAAGCAACTGTTTTACAATTTTTTGTCTGTATGTTTGTACGTTTGCGCGCGCATCTATCAAAAACTACTGTATTGAATATCATAAAATGTTCTACGTTATATTATCAAATGTTCATGTTAAAGTTTAAGATAGACTGGTTTTCGATAGCTCAACTAGTTTTGGAGTTATGCAGCAGTCGTGTACCAGGGTGACTCAAAATGTTTTAGGGCAATATATATATCAACCGAAAGGTGCTTTTGAGTGCTCCATTGTGTAATGTAAATAAGTTCAATATCTCAACTGGTTTCAGCGTTAAAATGATGTATGTATATTGTTTTATGGTTTATGAGATCTGAGACGCGGTATAGCATTTTCGATTCTTCTATGATTTTATATTATTAAAAATATCATGTCAAAAGTCTTAGCCGAGTATCATAATAAATATTGACTCACAGCGAAAATGATCTGTTGCTGTGTTTCTAGGAAAACTCTACAAAAATTCTTAGAAATTAAAAATTTTAAAATTTTCGGCATGATCTTTAAAATTATGTCTGGCTTGTGGACCTTTAGGTTCAAATCTTTTCAACATTTTTGCAGATTTTTCTCATTTTTATTTCTAAATGGTGCTACATATTATTTTGATAGTAAAGCGTCTTCTTCTTATGTATATATGTATGTGTAAATATTAAATAAAATTTTGAACTATTTCCATGCCGAAGCAAATTCTAAAATTCACGCCTTTCACTTTGCTTGACTCTGCAGCACGCAATTATACCCACTCGCTTTGTATTCATATTTCAAAATAAATATGTATACTTATATACAAACAAAGTATGTATGTATAAGTGCAAATATCTTATTTTCTTCAAATGTGTGTGTGTGTGTAAACAAGATAGTATAATTCTCTCTTTATTGTGTCTTAACCGCAAACATTGAATTATAAATATCTATTACTTCATTACCACACATTTATGTTTGCTATCAGTGCTTGTGATTTGCTGAAATTGCTTTCGATATTGATTTGCTTTCATGTGAACATACATACATACATACAAATGCAGACAACGCTTTATTTGACTTTGCATAGCACTCAAACACATTGCAAAGAAAATGATGCTCAAAGAAACGCAAGAATTATTTCCAAGAAAAATAAAATCAAAATTTAAGTGCTTTGTAAACAATTTCGCCGGTTTTTAAAATAAAATGAAAAAAAAAAAACACTCTAACACTCGTTGAAATAGAAGAACATAAAATAAATGCCTGTTATAAGCAGGTAGAGCTCAAGCTTTTTTAATGATGATTCATATGATTATGATATGATGGAGATGCTGATGATTATTATGTTGAGTGATATTGAAAAAGAGCAACAACAAAAGGACATGTTTTGAGATAAATTTTATTATGTGGCATCTGTGTTCAGAATAACGAATACAGTAGGAGTATTTGTTAAAAACTTTGCTAAAAATTTTCCGAAAACGTAAGGAATACTTTTCGGTTCAATAAAAAAATATTGAAAATAAAAAAATTGCCCTTTCACAATAAGGAAATATAAATTTGGTTGTCAAACAAACTATTGTTTTGATAGCATATTGACTAACAGCAGGTGCAACAATTTTTCTTGTGAGGAATTCTAGCAGCTTTCGAAATTTAACTATAAGCAAATGCATGTTTTTAAAAATGGAAATAATATATTTTATTTAATATTATTTTTAATTATTATATTTATTTGCTAACAGTTTTTTTCAGTTTATATATTTTTTTAATTCCCTATACTATTTACTATTATTCGTTATATTGAAGTCAATTATAATCATAAACCACGTCAATTCTTTCACTGTAAGTTTTTGTGTAAAAAGAAAAAATTAAATACGCGCGACGCAATTTACTTGATGCAACTTTAATTTTTGTTCTGACAAACTTTCACTTTCAATCCGCATCAATGTTAGATACTTAAGCTCTGGCGCACGTGCTATTTAGTTGTCAAATTTGATAAGAGTTAGTCAGCTTTAGTGTTACTTTCCGCTTTCACTTTGTGACAGCTTGGTAATTCACTCACTGCATCAATGCCTTAATAATAAAGTTTCTGACCTTTACTATTTGTTTTTGCTTTCATTTAAGGAAACAATTTGTTTTTATTTTTGTTTCTGTTTTAGTTATTATACTACTATTTCGTTTTAATATAATTCCATTTGCATTATTTTTTGCTAATACATAGACATTTATTTTTATTTTTATCTTTATTATTCTCTCTTTTCTTTATTATTTTTTTCGGACATTTTTTTTATGGTTGAATAAGCGCGCGTGTCGGTTGTACGTGAGATGATTGCAGCAATTTAGTTGACGTGGGCATAAAAACAAAATTAGAGCATTAGTTGAATGGTTCATATGATTACGAGTAGTTGGGCTTGTATGGACGTATGTAAACAGTTTAGGGTGTAAAGGGAGTGCAGTGGTGGTTTATGAAACTGCTAAAATAGAACTCTCTTCTTTCTTCGTAGGAACATTAGAGATGAATAAATTGGGCTGTGCGATTAACTGATTAATCAAAATTTTGATTAATCGTAATTTCGATTATTTAATAATTCGATTAATTATGATTTTTGATTAATCAAAAAGAAAATTAATTGGTTAATCGCCCTTTTTAATGAAATGGTTTTTGAATAAAATGATCAATCATGCATAGATATATTAAATCGTAACGCAAACTTTCACATTAGAAAATGAGTAAATTAATCAGTTTTTGATTAACCATTTTTGAAAATACTCGAGTAACGCTCGTTTTGATTACTCATAATTTTGATTAATCAAGTAATCGATTAACTGAAAATTTGATTAATCAACTTACTCGAATAAAGCCGCATCCCTAGAATAAATATTACCTTTGAGTCAAATATCAGCATTCAAAATAAGTATTCTCAATTCAGCTGGGGCTTGGATCCTGTTTTAATAAATTATATTACTAAGAGAGGCCGATATCGAAGGAGTTGGTTTTTTCAACGTCCAACATAAGACTTTTTTTTAAATTCTTGGATAGTGGTTTCGGCAAGCAAAAGTAATGAACAAAAAACTATATACTTAATATATAAGCAAGTACTTAATATATAAGCAAGTACAAAATGGGTGTAATCGAGGTAAACCTATAATTTAAAACAATTAATAATCAAAATTGAAAGCAATTGAAAAGTACTTGTAATATAAAAATAATCGACAAAGTAATCGATAAAGTAATAATAGTTAAATCGATAAAGAGCTAAGTGCACCGATAGAAAGCGAAACTAGAAACGAAAAATCTATAAAACGCAACAGTAATTCAAAAAAATTCAAAAATGTAAGTTTGTGTAAAATCGATAAAAGTAGATATCGATAATTATCGATTACGACTGACAAAAATTGGATATACGTACAGAAATATACCAACAAAAAATGTAAATGAAAATAAGTTAAAATAAACAATTCATTAAAAAGGAAAAAAAAAAAAACATTTATTGAGGGCGATATTGAGTTTGATAGCTATCGATACAAAATAGCACTAAATATATAAGACTATATTTAAAGAATTTATGCCGCCGAGGAAATAAATAAATTTTTGACAGCCGCGATTTTTTGAAAACAGCTATATAAATCGAAAGTGACGTTAAAGGGTCGATAAAACTCGATAACACTTCAAATAAAAAAAAAATATCGAGTTCTGGAAAAATCGATAATAATCGAATGGCATTGAATAAACTAAATTCACTTAAGCCTAAACAAATATTCTATGAAAAATTCAAGCACAACAAATGGTATTGATATGGATAGCTGTCGATAAGAAGCAGTGAATGTAACAAAATTAATAAAAAAAAATTTCAAAGAAAAATACATATAAATTAAGTTGAGAATAATCGATATAAATTTTTTTTTTTCTTTATTGATAACAAAATTTAGATTTTGTTTGTTTGTTTTGTTTTTGTACGAGAAGATAGCTTAATTGCATTTAAAAGATTGTTTGCCATCAATTGTTGTGAGAGTAAATTACATTAATATAATAAAATGAAAAATAAAATAAAAAAAATAAAGATACATAATTTATGCAATTAAAAGTAATAATAACGATAAAACTTCCATTAATCTAGTATGAGCTTTGTTAATGTAATGCCTTAATGAAAAAAAGTCGAGCTTGTGTAGAGTCGATAAAAGTTTAAAGTGGAAAATCGATAACAGAGCGCAAAATATTTTAGGCTATGTATGTCAAGAAAAAAAAAATATATTAAAATTAAAAAAATTTTAATTTATTTTAGAGCGTTTCAGATGTATTACTTAGGAGTTTAGCAACCTTGTCTCAGAATTAACACTCTTGAAAAGGTCGCATTTACTGTTTTACTCAATTTCACACTTCCTTAGTTTCACTTAAGTAAATAAACAATTTTCACTCTCTTTATCTTAAATCAGCTTTTATTTATTTCTTTTATTTTAAATTTCTACATCATTAACGACACTTGACGTTATATTTATGCAAATACGCAATTATTTGCTTTTCTTGTTAGATTTTTTTCTTTTTCACTTTGCTGGTTTTTAAGTGTTTGACAAACATTGGATGAAATTTCTTGTTAGATTCAAAGTAGAAATTGGTATAAAAACAATAACAAGAAAAAAAAACTTTTAAAATCCAGCACTTAAGTCAATACATAGGGTCATTTAGCATTTATTTTACCCTCACAAAAGTGATGTTACGTTGCGCGTTTGTAGCTTTGAAGGGAAGAACTAAGAGGGGCTAACTTTTTAATTTTTATTGCATATTGCATATTGCAAGGGATTTGTTGATTTACTTTTTATTATCGTCAAATAATACATTTAATTTTACTTTTAAATGGTGCCCTTGAAAGTTGTAGGCATTTTCAATTTGATTGTTTTTTAGTGCAAATATATATATACTTGATTAGAACTTGACGTAAGCAGAAGGAGTATACTACCTGCTCATTAAGAGATAGCAATAAGTTTCAAAAAGGCAAAACACCCAAGGGCATTTATTAAGCTATATTCAACTGTCAAGTTTTTTAAACAAAACTCTGACAAGTGTACTTGTTCTTTCCCTCCGACTTACATATACAATTGTTGTAAATATTTAGATTAAAATGTGTCACTCTACTCATAAGAACATCAAATTCCATGTAATCACTTTGTAGTGTGTTTAGTTGTCATACGAGACAAATGCCTTTATCATAAATCTGGGAGGCGTAACACATTCTATACATGCACATTTGAGTAACTGAACCCACGCATACATACATACATGCATACATTCACACACATATTACTTCAATAATATAAAACATGTGGCTTCCATTCAATCTAACTAAACCCAAACGGGTCTGAAAAGAAATTTTCACATTAGTTTGCTTGAATGAGTTTTAATTTAATACGTTTGGGGAGCACAAGAAGTGACCTTTTGTTATCCCTACGAAGGAGCTGGTAAAAGTAGAGATTACGAGAAATTTTGCGAATAAACCCAAATTGCCACATGAACCTTTCTTTGCTATTTGCAAGATACGCAATGTGCTGACCGTAGTGTAAAAAAAAAAAAACAAAAAGAAATGAGTGAGAAACTGCGATGTAGCTTGCATTTGTGAATGATGGAAACAAGAGGAATTGGTCGAAGTGGGCATCTGTTACACTTCACTTAGAGGGTAGCAAATGCGGAGAAGGGCAGTCGATTACTTTATTTTAAGTTACACGACAGCTTAGTTTATTCAAATCGAAATAATGTTAAAGCTAAGGATGCGCTCAAATATTTTTTTAATTTATTTTTTAAAATTTTTTAAAGCGCAAAAATTATCTAGAGCCAACATTTTTGAAGTATAGATCCATAGAGATAGACAGGTCATGACGTCAACAAACATAAATGCTTGGTACAGGGAATAAGCTCGAAAGATTATCCGAAGACCCTCAAATGGTATTTTACAAATTTTTTTTAGGTTTTAATATTTAAAAGTATTCTGCAGCAATCTAATATTACGCTCGATATACGCGTTAACTAATACCTAATGCGAATCACGTAATTGCTGACGTCATATAAAGAGGCCGCATATTTCTAAAATGTAAAGTCAGTACAATTTAAAAAAAAAAAAAAAAAAAAAAAAAATGTGTGGACAGTCTAATAAATACGTATAAGAACTACCATCAACTGTTGAAGCATATCAAATAACTCGCACAATGAAAAACAGTCAAATCATACATACTTCAGCATAACGTTGTCGCCCGTCTGACGGACGCCACTTAAACGACGCAGCCACAACAAAAACACCGCTCATGCGTACAACAAAAATTAAAGTTTTGCTCTACCAAAAAACAGCACCAATCAGTGGTAGTAGAATACACCATAGATTGTCTCGACTTTTACGTATTTTTACCACAAATATGCCAATGTCAGCATAACCGTTGACTGCTATTTTGGCGCCTAGAAGGCAGTGTCTTCTAAGTAAATAATACTCGTATAATAAACAAATGGGATACATTAAAATTGTGAAGTGACACCCGCTGTGCCCAAAACAAAGGAGCGACCATCATGGAGCGCTAAACCTTTGGCGTATGCGTTGTAATGTGCTTTCTTTAAAAGTTTCTATTTTATCGCTTACCGAATTTGGTTTAGTTTTCGATTCTTTTCATATACGTTTGATGATCTCATTTTCGTATTACCTCAAATTTGTTAATAAGCTCACATAGAACTCCCTCGTTAGCGAACTGTGAAATTAGTAATTTATTTAGTGTGCCTACTTAATGTGCTTAAAATTTGTTTAAAATGTTAGCTTGCAATGTTTAAGTACTTTTTATCCAATGTCGAAAAAACCGTTCTAATTAATTTCAACTTTTGTGATAATGATTTTCACAGCTGCATAATCAAGTTGCAACTAAAATGTTACGTATACGCAGTGGCCATGCTTTTTCTTCTAGCTCAAAACGATAAGTATTTTTAATTTTTGCTTAACGTAATTTATTTGCAGCGTAAATGTTTTATATGCCTTTACGCAAATATATATATAAAAAAGTTTTAACAAACAAAAAAAAAATATAAATTAATAAAAAGCTAATCGAAATTGATACAATTTGTAATGTTTTCTTTTCAAAAAAAAAAAAAAAAAAGATTTTTTTTTTAATTTTTGATTTTAAATTTAAACTACTTCTGGTTTTGAGGATGTTAAATTTAAACTCTTTCTGGTTTTACTTATCGTCATACTCAAAATACAAAAAGTACATAAATCAGTTAAAACACAAGTAATATCTACGGAAAATAAAGCATTCTTATGTGTGTAAAGTCACGTTTATATAAATCACGAAAGCTCTTTAAAATCCACTTCGAGCACACATTATATGAAATTAACTGCAATATGCATAAATAAAAACAAGCGCTCCATTTTTGTTGTTGTAAACACTTAACAAGGCAAAAATAATTAAGTAAATCCTTTCGTATTAATAAATTCAATGATGTATGCAATCAGTTAAATATACATATTTGTACTTTTGAGCTTTATATTTAATTTAATGGCGCTCGAAACAAAGTAAAACCTAAAAAAAAAAAAAAAATTAATGCAGTTATTTAACCACAACTATTTACAATCGCGTTTTATGAATAAATGTATTGAGTGGAGCTTTGCAAAAAAATATACGAGTTGCTTATTTTCTTTATTTGAAATTACTGGGCTGATTTTTGCATAAGCAAAGTGATTGTGATTGCACGAAAATATGCGTGGTCTCACGAAAAACCGTCTCGCTTCAATTGAGCTGGTACCTAAAGTAAAAATTTCGCGAAAATCCTCCTGATACTAGCTGCTACAAAAAAGTATAATTGAATTTCTGCTTTCCTTTTCATACACAACAACATAATCAAAGTTTTCAAAAAAAATATTTAAGCAATACAAATATTTACCCTACATAATTTAGAGTTTATGTAAAATCAATTTTGCAAATATTTTATGAAAACACACAACTTTTGCCAAACATGCATTACCGTTATTAAATTTTTATGCACGCATAACTCCATCAAACAACAACTATCTTTCGTTACATTTTTATGATTCATGTACAAAATTTTCGTAGCACGGAAAAGGGCCGACCAGCAGGGCGTATACGCAGCCACCAGCAAGTTGGAAAAGCAACTACCATGCCAACTTTATTTTTCATGTTTTGCTAGGGCGTTACGAAATTGCGTAATTTTGATTATTTTTTTCTTTTTTTTTTTGTATTCAACTTCCACCAACTCATATGGGGTAGCGACCACATGCGGTTTCCTATCATGCATACATAATCAATGTGCGTGTGTGTGTGTGTGTACAAAATGTTTTATAGCAATTTTTTGTCGACTTTATGTTGTAATTAGGGATCACAATTTCAATAGTTTTTTTTGCAATCCCGGTATTTTTCGGATGCGATTTCAATCGTTTCACAATCGCACAATTTGTTCCAGACTTCGTTTCTTCGATTTGTGACACAAATTTGTATTGAAAATTATTTAGACAATAATAAAATGTTATACTAGCAAAACATTTTATGCTGAATAAATAAACGAAACACTTTCAACAGTAACAACATTATGTAAGAAGGAAATTTCGGGATTTTTCACACTGCTCTTGCCATAATTGGCATCCCTAGTTGTAATAAATGATTTTATTTCGTATCCGTTACCTCGACAACGTGTGCTATATTTATCATAGAGTTGCTTTTGCTTAACTTATTTTTACACTATTTTTTCTCTTTGCCATTTGACAACGCAATTTGTGTTCATATTCTATTAGTTCGTCGCATAAAACAGTGGGTGGTTTAAATAGTAGCAGGATGTTACATAAAAATGATATGAAATCAGAAATTGAACATAAAAAAATTGTTAGTTGCCTAGCAGTAAACAATTTTTTAATCCAATACAATTTGTGGCTATTCACAAGAATTCACTTAATACACATGGATGAACATGGTACTACATATTTACATATGCATAAATATAAATTAATAAACTATACAACAGGAGACAGAAATTTTTATTAATGTGGTTTTCATTTCTTTGGAAGAAAACTCAATTTTTTATGAATTATGTTAGATATGCTTAGCTTTATCACATTATTTTATGCAGCATTCACTTGCACCTTTCATTTGAAACCCATATTGTATTAACAAATTCTGAGTCACCCTGGTCCACATATTGGTCGATAACTCTGAAACTGTTCGAGTTATCGAAATGGGAGATATTTGAAATTGTGCGCTAGAATGCTAGCAATGCAATGGTGAAAGTAGCACTCAATTTTATTCAGAAGTTTTTGTGTGATGCGCGTACAAATATACAGACATACAGACAAAAGTATTTAAAACCGTTGCCTTGGATTGTATTACCTCCTCCTGTTAATATTTGTTGCATAACTGCAATATACATGCAAAGCACAATGTTCATCATACGCCATGGCACACCGTCTAATGTGTTCTATACAATTTGAGACTCTGAATATGGAAATTCTTTTGGCATCTCTAATAGAGCTCTTTCTAACTTTTACCACAAAATGTGTTACCTTACTTTCTGATGGAATATATTATTTATATTTTTATACTTTTTGAAACATTGTTTGTTATTTGGTCATTGCACCCGCTTGGCTTGTAGCATTCAATTTTATTCACTTGCAAATCGCTAGAAGTGTGTTGGTGTGCGTACTGACTGTTAAGTTTTGTTTGAGCTATTTGTGTTCATCGCGCATAAAAAATATGTTTACTACTACTTAAATATGCTAAACTAAATTGATGTAAGCCTTAAGGCGCAAACTTTTGTTCCATAATGTTTTTATAAATTTTTTATATTTCGGTATTCAACAAACACATACAAACATATTTACCACAACTTGTTTTAAAACAATATTCCCTTTTTTTTTTTTTGCTTATTTACAGCTCGTGGGAGGCGAATTTGATATGGAATTAAATTTTGTGATACAAGACGCACAAAACATTAAACACATGCTGGAGCTGTTGGACCATTGCCCGCCAAATTTACAAGTAAGTGAATACATAAAATTTATTTATGCTTTTAGTAAAGGTGAAAGTTTTAAAGTGCCACGCCCACTTTCAAAATTTCATATTTTAAGCGCGATATGGTAGAAGTGAAATGTGGTTGATGTAAGATTATTTTTTGTGGAGATATTAAAGATTACATTTTCCACGGTTCTTGGAAAAATCTCTTTTATAAAAGTGGGCGTGGTTAGTTGATTTCGTAAATTTTTCAACGGAGAGCCTCTTGCATAAAGCGTATTATGTGTGACAAGTTTTGGGCGATTACTTTTAACGACTTTTGTTTAAGATTAATAAAATTTGTTAACTAAACTTAACAAAAGTGGCCAACGTCACTCCCATTTGAAAAAAAAAAAAAAAATTCCAACAGAACCACGTGAGTTTCTTTGTTTTCGTTTACACAAAAACTTTTTCCTGACTAGAATATTATCTAGGTACGAATTAAATAATTTATTTGTATTTTCCAAAAATATGCGATGCAAAAAAAGTGGGCGTGGCTACCAACCGATTTTTCCCTAGTTAAAAAGCGACACCACCTGAGTGAACTTGCAAACAAAATTTAACAGACGTAATGTCTTTACATCGTAGATTTGAGTAAAATTGCTGGAGGTCATATTGGCATACGAGAATCCAAAGCTACAGTTTTTAGAATTTTTGTCTGTTTGTCTTTATGTTTGCGCGCGCATCACTCAGAAACTACTTAATTAAACTGAATACAAAACTTATCGTTGCATTGCCAGTTGTCCAACCTAAAGTTTTCCATAACCCTCTTTTCGATAACTCAGCCAGTTGCAGAGACAATTGGTTTCGGAGATACAAGGACTAATATCAGATACAGTCGTTAAAAAGCTACGAGACTCAAGGAAGCGTGTTCGTGTCTTTCAGTTTAAACAATAAATTATTGTTTGAAATTTGCTAAACTTCTATTCTTCTCCTTCACACTTTATCACGTAAAAGTCGATATCTGTCTCGACTCGTGCTTGCCATCCATTCGGCACCGCCATAACCATAAAAAATATAAAAAATTTATTGAACGGATTACAATCAAACGTAGCCGATATAAAAAATAATAATAAAACTTTAAACTCAGCCTTATTTAAACATAAAATAAACGTAAATCACTTCAATGCCTATCAAGCATTTTTCTGCCTATTTTGTTGTTGCACAATTTATTAACCTTTAACGTTAATTTGTTATGCCGTACACGACAAAAACACCTTCGTGTAAAACGTGAATGGCAAGCAAAAATATGTCAATCGGTGTACGCCAATACGACCAAAGGGCAACTAACTAAGCTTTTCGTATGCGCTCAAGGTGTGCCGAACAACAACAAAATATAATTTACGACTTTTATGTGCACTCGTTGGTCATAAAATGGATTTATTGTCAACACAAACGTACGGCTGATATTTTGCTGATTTTCGATTTGTGCGCCCACAATGCCCATTTCTGTTTTATCACCTTGGCGGTATTAGCTGATTTACCATTTTCAGCAGCTGCTGTTGTTGTTGTTTTTCGTAATTTTTTTTTATTGTTAGTTTTATTGCCGTGAAAACCTTTGCAGTAGCATGGCTTAGTGCTCGTCGGTCACAACGTTGCGAATTGCCTTGAATAAAACATTAAGTAAGAATAGGCACTTTGTTGGTGGCGCCATTACGAGGCTGTGCACATCTTTCACTTTCTTTTGTTTTAAATCTTTCGTCTTTCGCTTTTGCGCTTTTCTGCTTTTGTAAATTTCACATGCTTGCTCACCTGCCGACAAGAGTAAAAATCGTAATTGTACAACCTTTTGTCCTTGTACCATTTGGACTGTAAGCAAAAAAAAAAAAAAAGAAACAAAAAATTCCTGCCGTTTCAATTTCTATGCCCCGAACGCGGTGGGAAGTGAAACGCGAACTGTGTGAATTATGTGAAAATGTTTGAACTTGAAATGGAACAGCGTTTAATTGCTAGTGACTTGAGAATAAGGTAGCTTGTAGCGCTAAAATTAAAATTGACGGTGGTAAATTTCCATGTCTATAAATTAGAAAAATCAAACTTATCTTCTGATTTAGGGAAACATTTTTTTTTTATCGATTTCTTAATGTTTTTTTTTGGACTGCTAATGCGTACTTTGTGTTGCGTGAAATAAAATAAGGACAACTGCAGTATTTTTATTTTTATTTCAAAAGTGCTGGTGGGGAGCAATTGAATTCAAAGATGATAAACAACTTTTGAAGACCTTTCAAACATATTTTAGAAAGTTTAAAAATTTTAAGTGTTGATAAGCTGGTTCTATATTTGCACGTTTCAGATATGTAAGAAAAATTGTCCTTTGTCATTATTGAAACTATTTAAAGCAAAAATAACAGCTTTTAGAATTTTTGTTTGTATGTCTGTATGTTTGAACACGCATCACACAAAAACTGCTAAATGAAATTGAATACGACTTTTGTGTTTCCATTACCAGACGTCCAATATACAATTTGCGATATTTACTATTTCAATAACTTTAACGGTTTCAGAGTTATCGACCATTATGTGGACCAGCGTGACACAGAATTTGTTAATACAATATGGGTTTCAAATGAAAGGTAGTTTTTAGTGCTCTAATAAGCAAAGTGATTAAATTCTGTAACTCAACAGGTTTCAGAGATATAATAATTTAACTCGAAATCCGTCGTTTGTAAGATCCGAGCAATGATGACTGCCATGCATGATTATTTAAAACATACTAATGAATAACGAAATCCCTTGAGTTCCTGAGCGGCATAGTTGCGAATGTTGGAAATCAATATTATTAAATCCTCTATATAACTGTATGAGTTGGGTCTTCATTGCAGTCAGCTTATTAATGATTGCGGCCTTCAACCTTTTACGTAACAACTGCCGATCATCGATTCAGCATTCACATCAATTCTGTACCAACTCTTAAGCCAACCCTCAATGCAATTATTACAGTCATAAAACCCTTTAGCAAAACAAATTTTTTTTTAGTAAATTTAGCAAAGATAAATGAATGTCTTTACATCTGATATTTACCAGGCTCATAACGACGCGGAGCAGCTCAGTGAAGTTCGCTCTTCAATAGCGCATCACACAAGCACACACACATACATTTATAGCCATAAATCATGGTTGCAATTTTTCACAATTTCCCCTGATAAATGGCCTTGATGCGCGCATCGCGTTTATGCCTCGACCTAAGCCATGATTTTGAAGAATTGCTGCTTAACATTGAAATGTTACTTCATTCAAAGCACAACGCCACACTCCATTGCCTTTATGAGTTTCTCATTACTATGGTCGAACTTTTTTTGTTGTTTTTTTTTTACAACCTTACCCGCGTTACAAACACACATACATATACAGTTTTGCCAACGCCGCCGTTGCTCATTTAATTTTTTTTTAATAATTTTTCCTCTCTCTCTGTCTCTGTCTCTCTCTCTCTCTCTCTCTCTCTCTCTGTTATTTACACTGTTTTCATTTGTTTGTTTATGTGTTAAACATTCTCCCGCCGCTGCTGCTTATTTTGAACGCTTCACTCTATATTTTTACTCTTTTTTAGTTTGTTCACTGTAACGTCTGTTTGCTATTATGCGCCGGCCACATGGTGTTGAAGGTCATAACATTAGCAAAATGTAATAACAACTTTTTCTTTTATGCATTGCCCATCTGTTTTATTTATGGCATTTTGTTGTATCTTTCTTTTAGCTACGTTAGTTATAGTTGATATTTATTTTTATGTTGTTTCTCCTCGTTCCACACTTTGTGCGTATAAAATTTAATTTCAACATTTCTTCTATGTTGTCTGCCATGGCGTATGATGAACATTTTTATGAGGAAGTGCGATGTTATTACCAATACGAAAACGAGGAATTTCGACATTCATTTTGGTCATTTTTGAGTGTGGATTGTACAAAAAACTCAAAGCGAAACAGTCTTTAGTGGCACGTAACAGCAACACATATTTTGATATAAGATAACTGCAACGAAGTAATGATGAGGTAGCAACAACGTAGCAGCTACTTTAAAGTAATTGAAACTTTAAAGTTGTATTTAAGTAGCGCGAGTTATAACAGCTACTGTGCTTCATCGCTTTCAAATTCAACCATAAAAGTTTTTTTTTCCTTGTAATCTCGGCTTTCTCAATACTGATTATTCTCATTAAAGTCAAAATATTTTCAAAGTTGCCATTCGACTGCGAATTTCTCAAATAAATACAATTTTCTTTACCCACAAATTTTCAAAATTAAACCCTTAAATCAACTGCTAGCACAGCTCCACGCAATTGCTGGATTTAACAACTTTCATATTAACAAAAAAAAAAAAAAAAAAAAAAAAATTACAAAACTCTTCCTTCCGAACTCATTACATTTTTGTTTGAGTATCCGCTACAACTACTTTCAACATTTTACATTGCACTCATCTTTTTCATGGCGCATATTTGATAATAATAAAAACTATCAGCAGTGCTTAACGCAACTTTCCTTTTGCAAAATTTATACAAGGGCGTAGCACTCTTAAATAAACTTTGGCAAGTCGTCGTGGTGGTGAGCTACTTGAAAGTCGCTAAATTGTGCAAATATTGACGCATGCCAAAGTTGAACAAACGCTTTGCGTATGCAAGTGCAGTTGCATAGTATTTGTGTATGTGTGTGTGTGTGTGTAGGGATCTTTAACGAATAACTGTACTGTCACATTCAATGCTGCGTGAAAGGCAGTGCCTTAAAGTCAACAATGCTGTTACTTTTCAAATTCTGTTTAAATATGGGCCATTTCACAACAAGCGGGCAGGCCGAAAGGGGTTGTGCTCTCGACTTCTTCTTCTACTAAGTCCTTATCACAGAAGATTTGTGTGTTGCTTTTAAAAGAGAACAATGTAGTAGTTTATTTAAAATTTGTCATTGCTAAATGTGATTTTATTCTTAGCGACTTACTTAAAACAATTTTTTATTCGCAAGCACTTAGCGACTTGTGAATAAAATAACAAAATCGCCTATTATTTCACTATTCAGTAGATGTTTTTTGTAAATTTGTACTAAATTGAAAATATTTTAAAACGCTGCTTTCAATAACTCTTCACCTATTATTACAACACTTTGATTAGCTGCACCAACCACCGCATGCTCCCATTTGTATGCGCCTTCTCCAACACGAAAATAACTTGTAATAAGCTAATTTAAGTTATAGTCTGGGGTATTATAGCTAACACGTTCCCTTATTATATACTGAATAATACAATTAGCTACTTTGTGTATGGAAATATGTGGCTTGAGCTACAGCAACAAAAAAAAAAGAAAATATTTTTGTGCACTGAAAAAAAAAAAAAAAAAAAATTTTGTTGCAAGTTTGCCTGAAACACCCAAGCAATTCGTAAACGTTTTATAGCTCAAAATGTGTTTCATGAAAAAAAAAAAAAAAAAAATTATAAATGAAAACAGATGCTTTGAATTCGTGCGCGTGTATGCGCTTGCATGGAAATGAGAAAATTTATTCATATTGAATTTTTCGGATTGCGTGCCAGAATTTTGTAATAATCCGCTTGTGAGTGTGTGTATGTGTGTGTGTATGGGTGAAGGTCTGTGGTGCTTACAAAGTTGAAAATGCTTTTGTGTCATGTAACAAATATACAGAAGTTAATCAAGGGAGTGCGTAAGTGCAATTTAGGTGCATAATATATACTCAGCTGCGTGCAAAAAAAGGTTGGCCTCTTTTTTCTAAATAAAATTCAATTCACAAAGCAGGGACCGATCAACATTTTTTTTCGTTATTACAATAGTTTGAGGTTGCATAGAAAAGAGTTTGATAGTCACTTGAAACCGAGGACCCTAGTTTTTATCGCCAGACAGCTCTCTTTCTCGAAATATTTTTAAAGAATAGAATAAAAGTTCTTCGTAACTACTAACAACTCGTCAATCTTAATTAAAAAAATTTACATGATTATTATAATATAAAATTCTAGAAATAATTTTTTTTTGCCTTCCATTTGTCTTCTTTCTTTCCACCTCTTGATCACCTTCATATACACATCTATATCTATCTCTCTTCGTGTATACTGAACTCATTTAATGAAATTGACAGCCGCAGCTGAGTATAAAACCTCAACACATTTCACTTTAAAAATGTTCCATTCTAACCGCAAAAGCTAGGCTGACCGGAATAGATGACAAGAATACAAAAAAAAAAAGTTATGCAAACTAGCAACAGAAAAGCGTCAGTGTCACCCGCACCAAACGCACGCCTTTTTTTGATGTTCTACAACGCGCTGATGTTTTCGAGCAAATACTGCCTTATTTGCTTATTTTTGCAATTTTTTCCCATTTTTTTTTTTACTTTCTTGTTCGGGCGCTTCCGCAACACTTACCGATTCGATATTGTGGCCTGCGGTTGCTTGGTTGTATGTGTGTTAGTGTAAGTATGTATGATTGAGGCTGCCTGTGTTGCTCAGCAGGCTTTTAAAAATTTTTTTTTTTTGTCAAGCGTATGCGATCTTTTCCATAACGACAGCGCACATGTCACGCATTTCAATTGCCACACGCAGCCAATCAAATGAAAAAAAATAAAAAATTCTCAAGCTTGTCTGTTTGCGTGCGTGTGTGTGTGCGTTTACTAAGCGCTCTGCCGGATGTTTGACAAAGTGGCCGGAGGTTTCCTTCATCGCTATGCAAATTGCGTTTAAAGGAGTTGCATATTTTTGCGGTTAGACACAATATTGCTTTTATATAGAAATATCGTATGGCATAGCGCTGCTTTAAAGCGTAAGGCGTGTTGGAAATAGCAGAAATGTATGAAATTGATTGCTTAAATTTCAACTTTTCCCTTTTTTTGACTGTATCAAATCTTAAGATTGCTTTTCAATGCGATTTATCGTACTCGTATGCAATGATGTGATATTTATCAATGCAGGCGCCAGGGCGTATGAGTAATATTTCCTATGGGGGGATTCACAGACGTTTGCTCTAAACTGAAGCCACGCGTTTGAAATTATTGCTTGTAAACTGGACTTCCGTTTAAGCTGTAGTTTAAGCTGCGCTTTCTTTGTTTTTTTTCGTATTTTTGTATCCTTTCGTCTCTTGTTCCGTTTTCGTATTAATCTTCTTCTTCCTGGTGTGTTTGCATTTTTGATACATTTCGTTTCAGTTAAATTTCTTATACATCTTGGTTATTTCTTATTTACTGTACATCCTAGTTATGTGTTCGTTATGTCTTTATTACGTTTTACGGTTACACTTTTTCATGACTTGGTTAAGTAGGCTTACGTTGCGATCATTTTTTTGGTTATGTTATGATTATGTTTAGTTGGGAGTTTAAGTGACGTTGTTTGTAATGTGTTTTTAACGACTTTCTTAGGTCATTAGTAAGCTTTCTTTAATTTGTGACTACGTTTTAGTTACGTCTCTTCTCCATGTTTTGTACGATTCTTTTACGTTTTGGTATCGCATTTATTGCCTTGTTATATTTATTTAAGCGTTTGTCATTTTCACTTTTTTCTACTTTTACGCGCTCTTACGATTTTCTTACGTTTTTTTCACGTTAGTTGTACTTTCTGAAGACTTGGTTCAATAGACTTATGTTCAAGTTATGTCTGATTACTGAATGATAAAGTTTATTATGCGTTGTCAATATGTTTTTGTAAGGTTGTGATAACGTTTTTGTTACGTTGTTCCTTAAGTTTTTCTTACGTTTTTCCTACGCTTTTGTTACGTTTTTCATACGTTTTAAGTTTACGTTTTCCCTACGCTTTTGTTACGTTTTCTGTTAACTTTTTGCAACGTTTTTCCTACGTTTTTGTTACGTGTTAGCTATTTTTTTGGTAATGTATTTTTTGACTCGGCCACCGTGGTGTGGAGGTATTGTTGTCGGCGTACCACACCGAAGGTCCGGGTTCGAGCCCTGGTACAGGTTACATCAAAAAGTGGTTTGAAATAGTTTTTTCAAAACGGGGTCGCCCCTGGCAGTGGTTTGGCAAACTCTCCGAGTGTATTTCTGCCATGAAAGGCTTCTCAGCAAAAATTCATCTGCTTTGTAGATGCCGTTCGGAGTCGGCGAAAACCCGTAGGTCCCGCCAATTTGTAGGAAAAATTGCAAAGCGGCACACCGCAAATTGGAAGAGAAGCTCCGCGCAAAAATCTCCTAAGAGGTTGATGATATACATAACTGTTGTATATCGCGATATATATATATATATATATATTTTTTTTGACTCATTGCAATGGTTTTCCTACGGCCTTTCTATTTTTTACTAAGGTTTAGGTCCTTTCATCCAAATAAACTCTTTCAAAATTCTAACCATTTAAAAATTGTAATCTCTCTTCTTCCAGTTTCCTAAAATTATTTTTTCTTCTATTGAAGCTAAGAACTTCGTGAGGAATACTTTCTTGCCATTTCAAACCATTTAAAAAAAAAAAATCTTTAAATTTCTCAAGACCTTCCCAAAGTTTTCAGAATTGTGTTTTTTTCGATTTTTTTCTTTTCTAAAAGTATGGCTTTTTTATTTAATTTTTTGCCTTTCTTCTCGTTTTTTATACATTTTCCTTTAAAAGCTAAATTTTGAAATAAATTGAAAAAATAATTTTTAAATTTTTTCTATAATTTTTTTTTTTTTAAATTGGGCGTTTTTGATTCCGTCGCCAATTCTCTTTATTCCAATTTTTACTCGCTTTACTTTTTCAGATTCTTAATGTTATAAATATATATTACTGCTGCTATGGAATGGCTTTGGTTTGGCTTTTCCTTTCTAAATCGTAAAGCCAAAAAAAAAAAAAATTCAACAAAAACAAAACCAAAAAGAACACCACCAGCTTTTAATGTAACACTCCAGCTGCCCTAATTTAAGCTAAAAACGTACAGAAAATTTAAGCTCTGCAACTTTTGTTTAAGATTTCGAAAAAAAACAAAAACAAAGCTGTCATTTCTTTTCCTCTCCCCCCTGCCTTTCCCCCCGCACATTGTTGACGCATGAATGACAATTTAAAGCTGTTGTAATGTTTCAGATAATTTATGATACACTTTCACAGCCTCAACTGGTTGCGTTGCACACAGCCACACAGCTGCTCGTCTTCATAGCTGAGGGGTTTTTTATATGATGGTCGTTGTGCTGTGCTCGCGTTTCCAACAAATTAGGGTTAAATGCTTGCCACTCAAATGAATTGCGCTCGCAAATAAATTGTGCTGAAACAGGAAGCAAAAATAAAAAAAAAAAACAAAAAGTGGCAGAAAACAAAAAGCACGCAAAACGTCCAACGAATGCTGGCAAGGCGATATAATGAGCGCTGATGTGTACTAAAAACTGACACATTATTTGATACATACATACATATGTACATATATATCGCTTATGTATGTTTATGTATTTGTAAAGAGTAGAGCATTAACATTTTGTGTGTGTAATTAGCGGTATGACGTTGAAGCAATGTATTCAATGACAAGGCAGTTGAAGGAAGAAGCAGAGAAAGTGTAGGCTTAAAATTGCATTTTTTGAATCGAAATGACATTTGAAAGCGGCACTTTGGCAGTGAAAATAAATACTTTCGCTTTTTTAAGCAGGTAACTATTCGCTTTCGACATACCTTAGACGAGATTAAAGCCAAATTTCTCTTTTAAATTTCTCTCTTCCACTATTGGCTGTGGGAAATTTTGTGTTTAAGCTGATGACCTTTTTTAAAAACTTTTGCGCTAGAAAAATACTCACAGAAGTCGCTGCTTCTTATCAAAAGCTTTTTCCTAAGTATTTTTGATATTTTCCCGAAATATTTCTCAAGTTTAATTTTGACCACAAAAAGAGACACTTAAAAAAATTAAAGCGAATTTCTTAGTAATTTTTATTTGAAATTTTGTATATGACCTTTTCTATAATTTTTTTCTCATAAAATGTCTTGCAGTATGAGGTCTCTCGCAACAGTGTCAATTCTGTAGCGTGTTTGCACACATTTTTATTTTTTTTTGTTTTTTTGAAACAGTCTAATGCAGCTATATTTGTAGTTAGCTTGTATTTTTTTTTTAAACTTATTCACCAAAAATGTAAATTTAAGCGGAATTTCGTTTTAAATGTAAATTTTGTTTTGAACTTCATCATTTGGGTGGTTAGTTGGTGTGTTCCTTGTACCCTTACAACAAGTTTTCTTTTGTAGATTCAATTTCAATTTCGGAATCACCCTTTTGCAGAAAAGTAACCAAAGTCCTTTGTCGTTTAAATAATAAAAAATAATTGAATGAAAACCTGCTCCTCAGTAGTTAGTTAAAAATAGAAACGACATAGTTCAAAATATTCTCTTTGCGCTTATATTAGCAATTTGAGGTTTAGATAAACTGACTGTGGCAGACTTTGAAATATCCTCAATTTTCAGCCAAGGCCAATTTCCAGACTTAGGAATGAAAGTAGCTAAGAGGGTTGTTCTGCCAAGAATTTCCAATTAAGTAAAAATTCGAAGACTTTTTGTAGGTTTTTGAAAAGTTACCCACTTTAAAATTTTATAAAAAGCATTAACTTCTTATGTTTGGGGAAAAAATTCAATAACTGTACAAATCGAATATAATCGATTGCATAAATAAATCGTTAAATATTTGAAAAACTAAGTTACAAGTATCTTTTTTCAAACACATTTTCGTAAAATAATAAAGAAAGTTCTTTACGCAAGGTAAGCTTAGATTAAAAGTGATTCATAGAAAGACAAAAAGAAAAGCGTTTTAAATTGATACATTTATCGATAAACACAAGTTTTTTCAAGTTAATCGATTGAGATATTGTAAAAATATTGAGAAAATCGAGAACTGATATAGTGAAGAATAGTTTAATAACTGGGAATTGAAAATTTTAAAAGCCTATCAAAAATATTTTAATAAATTTCTAAAGAGTAAGAAAAATCGATAACATTTATTGAGAAATATAAAAAAAAAATATTTAATTAAAATCAATACCCGCTTTGAAAGTGCCAATGTTTTTTATAAATACTGTTTTCAGAAAAAAGGTAAAACCTAAAATTTCAAATTTGGATAGCTTTAAAAACAAAAATTAATCGGTACCTAAACTCTATACAAAATTTTATTCAAATCGCAAGAATTCGAATCCATCCATCTCAAGATTTGACATGGAATGACCCACATAGATATATGTATTTCTCCTTTAAAAGCCTTTTTTCTGGTTTGAAGCAAAATTCGTTTTAAATTCGTTTTAATATAAGGGAGTTACAAAGCAAATTTATTGGTTGCAGAGAAAATCTGTGTTTTTCATTATTAGCCACTTAAGCTTAGCCAACGTGCGCCCAAAAGCAGGAGCCATTCTTTATTACTTGTTTTTGTTTCAAACAACAACTTTAAATTCGTCTTATTAAAAACGAAATAAATTGAATTTTTATTTCAGGACTTAACAGAAGCTGCATAAGTTATGACAAAAAACATATAATACAAATTGTAAACGACAAGAATAGCTATGAGTGCACATTAGAGCGGGTCGGGCCCCATACAAAAAAAAAAAAAAAAAAAACAAGTTACAAAAGTGCGCCCCTAACTTTGAAGGTTATGTTGGAAGCATTTCGGTAAATGTTTTTTTATTTTTTTTTAATTCTTAGAAAAACAGCTTAAATCGTTTTTTTGTTGTAACTTTTTTATTGTACATTCGATTTTAAAAAATGATATTTTAAAATTTTTATTTCGGCAGCTCGCATAATTCTTCTGCTTTGTTTGTTTGTTTAGCTAAGTTTATAATTATGGTGCTTTAAATATTTATTACTCAGCTTATGATTTCAGAAAACACAACGCTTTTGTTAAAAAATATCAAATAAAGCACCCAAAAAATCCTTTTTTTCTCGAAACAATGTTTTATGTAATTTTTTTTCGACCCGTTCTAGTGCACATACATATGTAGATACACGACGCTACCATTGAAGGTCGGCATTTTGAGTGGTGACATACCAGTATCCTTGACATCACGCAGCTCTTCTACATAACACACACGCACACACACACACAAATGCTTGCTATGCCTCTCACTAAAGCACCGGCTCATCCATTCAATATTCAAATTAGTTTCTGCTGAATTTTAAGAAAAAGTTATTATTCCTTTATTATGCAAAAGGCAATTCGTTTGAAGTTCACACAAAATTTCATGTTTCACACTCTCTCTCACACACACACACAAACTTATTTCGTTAGTTGCGAAGAAAATGCCATGCAGAATGAGCTGGTCGCAAGAGACAAAAGAGTGATTATTAAGAAGCAATTAATTTCAACAACATAAAAGTAGTAGTGAAGCATCTGGATTTGATATCAAAAGGAGATATAAAATATAAGACCCATATACTCGTACATATAAAGATATACATACATACAACATACATACTTATAATAATGCGTAAATTAAAAATTTCAAAGTTTTAATAGAGAATTAATGGGAACAGTAGAAGTTTACTTATTTATATGAACGAGTCGAGCAAATTGGTATTTTAACTATGTTTGAATGTGTGCATAGTCTGGATATTTATGACTACTTACCCGAAGTTTGTATATCTGCAATGAGATTTTATACCACGGAGTTATTATCTATATAAAATAGAATTAGTTGAGAAGTGATAAACACATTTTAATCTACATAAATTATAATTTTGCTTTGGGTATAACAAAAATAAATGAAATTTCGTAGAAAATTAATTGCATTCCTTGCATATTCTCAGTTGTATCGATTACTTGTCACAGAACTGCTTGGACAGAAATTTATTTGGTTTAGACATTTTAAAATATTCAAGACTAATAAATGAGCTCAAGTCCAAGAGTAATAATTTGTAGGAAAATTATTATTGTTCTTATTTAAATGAAATTAATTTGAATGAAACTGTAAAATTAAGAGACAATCGAGTTTGTTTTGGAAGCTGTTGGACTTCTTCAGCAGTGAAATTTTGACATGTTCTGTAAACCCTTGAGCTATCAGAACAATAGATTGTTTGTCAGCAAAACTTCTGTATTGGTCGGCCGTTTCATTTCCAATGCAATATATTTAAATACGTCCTGTTTTATCGCTGCTTAGCGTTTGTGTTTGCCTAGCAGTTACTAATTCACCAATTTGTATTTCATATATAAGCCATATTACAAAACAACACCAATACATATTTACTTAAATTTTGTATAACAATTTACATTACATATTTCCAAGTATTATTCAACATTTCATGCTATTAAAATTATTAAGCTCATTACTGACGGTATTAGCTGTTAGCATTCTAAAGTTAAATCTATGGTTTGTCAACTTGTGTTATGCAATGCTTGCTATGTTGATTGCTTATAAGATTATGCTCACCGGCGCAGAATGTATTTAATTAATGATTGTCAGCATTACAAGTTGACATAAGTAATAAGGTGATACGAGTTGCGCGGCGATTATGTGACTTATTCTATGAAATGGAGTGACACAGGAAAGAGGAAAAAAACATTTCAGGCTTAGCGTGATATTTATAATTTGTGATAGATGCCTGTTGATGTATTGCTGTAAATCTATTTATATTTTCTGATTTTATGAAATATGTGTGTGGGTAGGCATGGTAAAGATAATATTAAAAAATATATTGAAATAAAATTGAAGAATATATAAAATTTTACATTTTTGGTGCCAGCAATTTCAATCAACTCTACAATGACAGTATTAATGCTATGACAACGGCATTTGATACGCTTGTTGGTGTCAAAGGGTAACGATGTAAACATGATTTGAATGCACTAAATTACTCCGCTTTTAAATATTTCGTTTTACATGCTCTCTTGAGTAACCACTTGCGCAAATTTTTTTTTTTTTTTCTTATAAATTTTATAAAAAGTTCAGGGGTACTCAGAATATGAATAATTTTGACATTTTTTTTTTATATAGAAAGGGTTCTTGAAAAAAAAAAAACGAGAGAGGTAGTTTACTTACGGATACAACTAAAGAATTCATATAGGCCACTGTGAGTTTCATTAAAGAATTTGAAATTTTAATTAACTTTTTTTTTTATACAAAACCAGCATTTATGTATGTGTGTATGTCGTCAAAACTAAATTTTCAATAAACGAGTAAGTAGTCACTACGAAAAAAATTATAACGTTAATATTTCCTTAAACCAGCACGAAGAATCAACTTCATAAATAGCAGAGAATGGTTCAAAGATAGTACCACGAGCTATTTTTTTACGCTGATACAAAAAGTGGGCGTGGTTATAAAACTACTTTGCTTAGTTTTTTCATTAATGTTTCTATTTGGGAGTGAAATATGTGTAGCAGATTTTATTATTTTACTTCAACTTTTATAGGTAATCGATAAAACAATCTTCAGCAAAAAAAAGGGGGTCATTACCACGCCCACCTATATTTTTGTTCATTTTCGGCATTTTTGCTTATACCAAAACTTTGGAATTATAATAGAATTGTTGTAACGTTATTATTAACAGTTACATTGTTTATCATATATAGCCATGATAATTTTAGAAATTTTGTATATAAAAAGGGCGTAACTTTTATTCGATTTTGCTAAGTTTTAGACGGCAATCAATACAACAAGATTAATTTTTATTTCTATTTTTTTTTTTTTAATTCTAAAACACTTTTTGATTTATTTTTTTTAATATGACTCACTCAAAAGTGGGAAGTGCCACGCCCATTTTCAAAAATTTATAAACGAAATAATTTTACGCTACAATTTCAATCTTCATAACTAATTTGAACATTGATTTTTGACTTTTTTTGATGGATACCAAAATATTTCATTAATCAAATGTGGGCATGGTCTTAACCGATTTCCTCTATTTTAAAAGCATTGAAAAGAGACGATTGCAGTTGAGTATAAAATAAGCAAAGAGCCCACTACTTCAAAAAAAAAGAAAAAAAAAAACCAACAACAACGAGAAATACCAACCAACCGCAATACAATCAAGACAACTCCAAACCGCTTCCACCACTCACACCAAACTGCGCACCACCACTACAATGACAAAACATGCGCTCGCTGTTGTAGCACATAAATGGCGGTTGAACGGTTAGCTGGATGGTTGGCTGGCCCGTTTCATGTGGCAGCTCACAATTTCATACATACACCGTCGACGATGTGGAACAGGAAGCAACTGTAATAAAGCGAAATAGGCTCCGGAAGTGCCCTGCAACGTTAAGTGGGCTTGCAAGTTTTCCCCCAAAAACATGTAGAGCATAAATAATGATTGCCGGTGCTGGCTGCTGTAGCTGCTCCCACAGCAACCGACCTACGTCAGTGGATGTATGCATACGTGCTTGTTGTTGTGTCACCGCTTCTCAGGTATGCAGATGTGGAGCTGTGTGCGGTTGAAGTGGTGGTGCGTTCTCAAAACCAAAAAAAAAATTTAGTCTAAGCATATGCTATTAGGCCTGCATTTAAATATTTACATAAATGCCAGCACTTGTCTGAAGCATCTGCGGTTTGTTCTTTATCAGATGAGCGCAAATGCTATGAGAGCAAGTCGAGTGTGCAGAAAATTACTTTGGGGCTTTGTGTTGTAGATATTTTTTTTTTTTTTTTTTTTTTTAATTTAACTGCTTACTATTTTTGTTAAAAATGATGCCGCTTTAGATTTGCGCATACATAGAATTTCAATTTCAATTATCGCTATCGTCTATCCATCTCAATGCAATACTACTTTGCAGATTTCGCTGATTGCATCTTAGTAGCAGTCGTCTGCTTCTTCTTATTAAAAAAAAGTGTACTCGAGCGTTTTGCTTCATTTCTTTACTGCTTTTATTCGGCATCGTCTGCCAGCTCGCCAACTCACCAACTACAATCAATGATTTCAGATAGTAAATTTCCGCTTCAATCAAAGCAAATATCCTCCTCTACATCCATAGCTCTGCATCGTTTTGTGGTTTATACTGATTTTATCGTTAGTAGTTTAAGCAGGGACCGGATATAATCGTTATTGCTGAGAAATTTAATTTAGGTATCACTTGTAAAGCTATTTTCTAAGAGTAGATAATGGAAACATTTAAAAATACCTGTTTTCAATCAGGAAAATAAATTTGTTCAGGGACCGAAAAATATTGTTAATGGTTACTTTGACTTAAAGTATCAGTATTAAAAACTTTTGCACAACCAAATTAAATGTTTGAGTGAAAAATTAATTTTCGAGCAGAAACGTGAATTTGACCGGGGCCGAAAAAAAGAATATATTTTTACTCAACATATAACAATAACAAACATGTGTCGCAAGCACAGACAATTTTTATATATACTTGTTTTTGCGTAGACAAATTTGATCAGGGACCGGCAATAAATTATTTTTGAAAACTAAGATTCGAAACCCCACTATTGAATACATGTTCCACAAGTAATTTATATGTGTATGAAAAACGAGTTGGGCTTCAAAATAATTTTTTGCTTAGGGACCGGAAAAAAGTATTTTGATGAAAACTTTTAAAATACTTGTACAACGCACAATCAAACACAACGGAGTTAACCATGCCCAAAAAAGTACTTGTCACGTTTCCTTCCAGCTTCAGCGTTTTCTTTGCTGCTTATCGTTTTCTCTTTTTTTTATTTTTTGTTGCTTCTTACAAATCAGTTTAGTTATTTAAAAAAAAAGACAGAAATAAAAAAAAAGACTCGCTTATTTTCAAGACAACGCTCCAACAATAAAATTGTGGTAAAACTATTCAATTTCATTTAGTAGTTACTTCATGATGCGCGTACAAACATATTTACAGAAAGACCGGAAAAATGTAAAGCGTTGTTCCGTTAAACTACCCATTGACATTTTTTTATAGTAACTGCTAACTTGAAGTATAGTCCAGTTGTAATATCACTTATTGTGTAAAATTATTTTGTACCACATTTTATTGCCACCACTGTATACAGCCTGAATAAGGTATCTTTAAGCAGCAAACTATATTTTTAACTTAAGTAGAAGCTCTAGCAATATCTGGGGGCAAATTGCACTCAATTCTATAAAGCGGTTTATGAGTTATGCGCGAACAAACACATAAACAGACAAACAAAAATTCTAAAAACTATTGGTTTTTTTTTTTGACTCTAATAGAGACCCGCTGTAAACATTTGTAATATTAATATGCTTGTTAGAAGTTTAATGATGTGTAAAACTTTGATAATTCTTACGAACTCTGCATTTCACCGACAAAAAACGTTTCGATTGGAATTGCTTTCAACACAAAAATGAAATCAAAGAGTTTCCAAAAAGTCGCTCAAGGAAATTGGGATAACACAAGCGGAAGTGAATTGCATGAAACGACAACAGAATGTGGAGCCCACATTAAAAAAAAAAAATGAAATCTCAGCAGCAGTCTTCAATACTACGAAGAAAAAAAAAATATTGAATCGATGTAGCAAACACGCAATGACACGTGCACAAACTAAAACTCTGACTTCTGACCTTTCCTCTCATTCATAACTACTGTCTGTACTCAAATGTTGCAGCTGTTAACAAAGGAGAAAAATGGAAGTGAATGAATGATGGATGAAATTGTTATCTCAACAAGTGGAGAAGCTTTGAAAAAATATGCATTCAATGCATGTCTCCGAGTATATGACTGCTAAAATTCAGGCAACAACAAATAGGCAAAGAAAAACATAAAAAAAAGAAGTTTGAAAATCGGATTTGAGCAAATCACAAAATATTTAAATTCGATAAATATCTGCAAGCAACCAAAAGCACAGAAGTGCAATAAAGAAGAAGCAGCAGCAGCAGCTTCTTAGCAAAGTGGAATGGAGAAATGCTGCAACTGCTTTGATTATATCTATGCTGCTTCTTATCTACTTTGCATACTTCTCTGGCACTTGAATTGTGTGCTACAAATGGGCAATAAGATAACCATGAATTTGTGCATAAATTGAAAAAAATAAAATGAGTAATAGATGATTGAAGTAGAATTGTGAGAGACAGGTGTTGAAAAATCTTATCGTTAAAGTTGTTTGGAAAGCAATTTAGAGTGTAAAAGTTGATCAAAAAGTGAACATTGTCAAATGATGATGTATCAGTGAGTTTGAATTGCGTAATCAAATTTGATGTTTATCTCTTTGGGTGTACACGATTTGCAGTTTTTAACTATGAGTTGAATAGACTACAATAGGTTGAAATAAATAAATAAAATTCGACCACCTTAAATTAGTTAAACTTATTAAATCCTCAGTTCTATTTAATCAAAGACTTTCACCACTAACAACAGCGACATCTACAACCCAGTAGATAAAGTATCTGATTCACAATGGCGTTGCAGTACAAATTGATTTTTTTGTGCATACACAATGGTTTATTGAAACAAATTAATTTTTATAAAATACGCTTAAACAAAAGCACTGCTGTAATAATTAATATATGGTTTCGCATGTAGAGGTAACCCACACCTTTAACACAAAAAGACCTTACAGAAATAATATATATGATGATGATTTTAATGATGACTTCTTATGTTACTGTTAAGGCAGCGCAACTTTTTCCCGTTTGCTTCGAAATGTCTTCTTCTTTTTTTACTTTATAACCGTGGCTGTATTACAGTTAATCTGTTAACAACCTGTCAAATACTTAGCACCAGTACATACTAGGTAAAGTTTTCAAATATGCAAATTGCGAAGTTACAAAATTAAACTTTTTAAATTAAATAAGAAAAAGTTCAAAGTCGCAGCAATTCTAATTTGAAAATATTTCATTGTGCACTCAAACCCAAATAAATCTAAATCTATCAAAGAAAGTCAAATTCGCCTTTTCATTTAAGCATCGAGTTCCCAGTTGCTAACATTTGTTTGTAAATATATACATTTGTAGCTATGTAGCTGATTGCCTTCATTCACCTGCCTGCCAGCTATTTTAAGTTAAGCTTAATTTAATTAATTTAAACATTGTATGACATGAATATCTATTTGGTAACTGAAATGCGCGACATTTATGTAATTCATTCAGAAAGTGAAAAGCAGATTGAAAGTAAATTTTTTTTTTGCTTCTTTTTATTTGCTTCTTTTTTTCTTACTTTGCGTTGTTAAAAGCTTCAAAATATTTTCGTGTTTTCACTTTTGCTTTGCTTTGAAGATGTGCTCTGCCTTGTTGACAACGAGACATTGTTGCATATTTAAGCGCCCCCTCCTTGCGCTTGTTTCAAAAAAGGTGTCGAAAATGTTGTTAATTTTTTAGGGGAGGAAAACATTAACGAGCAGGAAAGCGAAATGTTTCGAAACATGTGAAACACAAAAGAGGGGTGGATTTCTAAAGAACCATTTACTGCTCATGCGAAAAAAAAACTAAACATTCGAAGGTGTATATATGTACAAATATACATACATATAATATCGTTGGAATGAGAAAATGATATGCCCCACGGTTGAAGTAATTAAGAAATTGTTTTCTGAAAAAAAAAAAAAAAAAAAAAAAAAAAAACTGAGAGCCCTATTTGCGACCCACTCAGTAGCTTGAATTTTATATCAGACTGTTCATCGATCGTATGCATTCAACATTTAGCTTTCACTCTTTGCCAGTTGGTTGTATGAAATATTATAAAATTCGATGTAAAAAAGCCCCATACCAGCTGATAAAAAATTGAATTTTCATAGAGACACGGAAGTTGTTAAGCTCATTCTAAGGAAGAGCGTTTATGAGTATATTTTTGAAAAAAAAAAAAAAAATGAGATAGAGCGTTTTTGAAAAATATTTGTTTAAATAAAACGATTTTCAACTCAGCCAATGATCTACAGAAATAAAAAGAAAATAATTAAAACAATTAATTTCGGATTTTGGATTTGTGATGCGAAGTTCAAAATGCTGTTAAGCAATGTTGTTTTCAGTTCTTAGTGACTGGGCGATTGAAATTATTTTGGGAAAACAATTTAAAAAAAAAAAAAAAAAAAATTTATTTAATCCTACCGCTGGAGCTCGTTTTTAACGAAGTAATAACTTTTTTTTTATTCTAAAACCGAAAACGAAACTCAAATAAATATTGAAAGTCATTTCCTAGGCAGAAAAAATTGTATTTAACTTGTTTGAAATTAACTACTTTATGCGTAGAATGACCCCTTAATATAATAATACAAACTTTGCGACTCACATTATTTCTTAATTCTTCCACACGATATCTTCAATTGCTTGTTTATGCAGCACACCATTGCCGTTGATGTCTTGTTATATTTATTTTAACATTTTTTTTTATCTTCACTTTTTTCAATTTCTTGCAGGCGGAGATCTGGAGTGTGTTCATTGCAATACTACGCAAGAGCGTGCGCAATCTACAGGCATGCACAGACGTCGGCTTAATCGAGCACGTATTGGTGAGACTGCAACGCTCCGAAACAGTTGTAGCAGGTATGTACTCAGACAGTCGAATAAGTATTTATATATCATGAAAAAAGTATAAAAACATAGAAAATTTGAAAAGCGAATAGATAGTGCATACATATGAGGACAAATTATTAAGAATTTGGTTGAAAATGAAAGAAGATTTATGGCAAATATGGGATCAAATGGAAGGCCGTTTTGTTGTTGTTTAGTAAAAAAAAAACTTTTATTTAGCTAAGCAACCACTTGATGCTCATTTTGCTTCCACGCGCTTCTTTTAACACTATAACCTTTTTGAAATAATCAAAAATTGAGCGATATATGTATGCAAATATGAGGGTCTGAGTCAAAGCTCCTTCGTCTACTTCGCGCTCCCTATAGCGATTACTTCTTGCTCCCAAATTTCGTTATCTCTCAGTGCAAAGAAATACCAGCGTATATTCAACACTTTTTTTTCCTTTCAATCATTTCAATCCATTGCAATTCAATTCACGTCTTTGCTTTTCATTTATGTAGGCACGTGCGCCTGCTCTTCCTTTCCCTGCACCACCTTCATACGGTTTTTCTTTGTACTTCATGATTGAATCAGAGCATCTATAGAATTCCAGGCTTGTCGCATGATTTTTGTTGATCGACACTGCAGCAGTAATGTCAGTTCAATTGTTAGTGGCGTTGTCTTTGTATGCGTCAATCGTTATTTTGTTTGTTATTTGGACTTTTGGAACGTGAGTATGCATAAGATGTACTTTCTTAGTGTTTGTTTTGGTCTTACGAGGGATTAAATCAAAGCGAATTGTATGTGTGCGTGTGTTGATTGTGTGTGCGTGTGTGTGTATGTGTTTTGCCATGATTGCTATATTTACTGAGTAATTGAAGCAAAGTACGAAACTCTTTGAAATAGAAGTAGACGATTTTGTGTGGGAAGAAAATAAAATGCTTAAGTAAACAAATGAAGAGACAGAAGTATTCAATGTGGAAGTAAAGCACTGCTTAGAGCTGTTTAAAAAACTTAAATGTTAGATACAATATGCTGGTAGTATTAACAATTAACAAATATGTAGAGGTATTCAAATAAGAAGTTTCTTTTTAAAGTTATGACGCAAATTATACTCGTAACAACATTAAATACTTTGAGAATTACTTGAAGCAACCAAGTTTCCAGTCATTCCTTTTTATCTACAAACGATAGCAACTGGCAACACCAAGAGGTCACGTTATCGCTGTGCTTTTAAAAGCTCAGTGGTGGTTTGTATGTACATTTCTGCTGTTGCTGAAGTCGGGTATCGGTAGGAGTTCTCACGCGGAAGGAACCTTTTGTTTACATTTCTTGAAATTTTAGTAAAAACCAAAAATCTTGCGCGCGATCTGTTTACTCAAATATGTCAAAGTGTTGCTCTACAGCTTCTATGATTGCTAGCTGTACATCTGGTTAGATAAAGCTTAAAGCTTATAGAGCTTTTCACGGTAGACTTGCCAAGACAGGCCAGTTACTTTTATTAAATTTAAATTGAACAACCTCTATGTTAGTCCTAACGTAGTTGATATTTTTTTCAGAGTAATTTTTGAAAAAATATTTTTCACAAACATTTTTTTCCCAATTCACCCTAATGTATGTATGTATATACCAACATTAATTTCAACTCAATTTTTCATCTGATTTTCTACCGAGTCATGTAGTCATTAAGCAATGAAAAATAAATCGGATTATTTGACTTTACATATGCTTGAGAAAGTTAAGCCATATAAAGCACTACAGTCAATAATTTTGTATGTAAAATTAAGCTTTTACATACATATGTATGTATGTATATTAGACGGGTTGAATTTTTTTTTTTTGTATTGTAAATGTTATTTTTCAGGCAGAAAGAGAAAGCCTTAGATGTTGTTGACTTTGAGATTGATTTTTGTTCAAATAGAAATTTTGTAAAGAGGCAAAAAACGAGCTTGAAATGTTTGTGAGCGCAGAAACTTTTAAAGCACTCAGCTTTAACTCAGTCTAATGATGTATGTATATATGTACATATGTAGGTAATCTCTCCTTAAAATAAAGTAAATCAACTTAAACCTATAAAATGAAACCAAAGCCACATATATGAAAATTAAGTAGAGCAGGATTTGAAATGTCTTACTTTATAGATTTTAAATAAATTAATTCTAACCACCAATTGCTCTGTGTAATCTAAGAGAAGTCTGGTGAAAATAAATTCCCAAAGTATATATGTACATAAATATATACATACATCGCTAACTGAAGAATTTGTCTGTCACATTTATCGAAAGTACGTTTGTACTTAAAAGGGATATATGTATGTATGCATATCGACTTAAAGCTCGGGTGTGGCGTGAAAGTTACTTGAGTAGGGACACTCCGAAGTCCCAGGTATCTCTACAGAGCAGATATTGGAAACAAATCAATATAAGGATACATTAATGCCCCAATAGCGTTCAAAGTACTAATTTTTAGAATTTTCGTCTGTATGTATGTATGTTTGCACGCGCATCACTCAAAAACTTCTAAATTTAAATAAATGCTATCTCCACCGTTAAATTGCTAGTTGTCTGGCATACAATTTTAGATATTCAATATTTCGATAACTCAAACGATTACTCAGTTATCGACCAATATGTACTAAAGAGTGCTGTAATGTGATAAAGTAACATAACTCCACTGGCTACGGAGTTATAATGATTAAAATCGAGCAAATTAAACGTGGTCGGGTCTACTATGTAGTAGCACATAGTATTAGGGCATACATGTATACCTTCAAATGACGCAAAGTGTATTTACATATAGATATATATATATAAACATTTGTGTCTGCATGTTTGTATCTATGCAAACACATATTTACTGGTAATTTCTAACATATGTATGTACATGAAGGTTCTATGAATCTGGTTTGATAAAATCAACGCTAAGCAAGAAACTCATTTTCGTCACGAGCATGTAAGCAATTAATTTAACGCTTTAATCGTAAGCGAGTTTACTAGCTTAATGAATGGCATGAGCAAAGAAAGCAAACAGTATGTAGAGACCTCAAAAATGTTGTTTGTGTAATGTTAAACAATTATGTAAATTTGTATTTGAATGTTTGTCTAACATTGCGTGGGTTGTGGATGTGATGCAAACTTAAGGAAAACACCGGGGCAAATATGCTAAATTAGCGCAGAAACAAAATGATTCAGCGTGGGTGGTGTCGTTAACATATTCAAGTCTCTACCAATTATTCCTATTTATGTACATATGTAGGTGTTTGTAAAATTTAAATTAAACTCAAGTGAAGCTGAAATGGTTGTCAAATCTAATCTCGCAATCTCTGCTGCTAATGCAAATCAAATATGCGGTTAATGAGCAGCCAAGCATTTTCTTAAGAAGAGTGGTAACATTATCTAAGAAATTTGGTGTTGCTTGAGGTTGCGATTGAGATTTAAAAAGAGCTTTGCAGATATATGTATAATATGTGAATATTTTTCCACGATTTTGATATGGAATTATCTTTCAACGCCAGTCATCGGAGATGTAAAAGTTCTGTTGTCAAGTCTGCTTGTCCCGAGAACTTTTCCCTCAAATACCTAATAGCACACCATCTACTACGCGATAAATATTGATTTTATCGTTAAATAAAATATGTACTTATATATATCGAAATACAATTTTTTTTCTGATTCTCTGACTTATCTTTTTTTTCAATCTAAGTTATTTCCAAGATAATAAGCTATCTTTCAAGAAAAAGAAGTTAACGTTATTTTATCGGATATTAATATGCTTGTTATCGAAAGTTGACGAGTCGTTTGGCTAAGCACGAAATTTATAGTGTGTATTTTGAATTCACTTTTTTACAAATATCTAATTTTTTTTATTAATATCGGTTGTTCTATCGATTTTACCGAATTTCGTAGTTTATATCGATTGTTATCGAACAATTTTATCATAACTGATTTTTGAAAATTTTTCGGTTATCTTTAATATAGTTTAATGATTTGTTATTGATCTCGTTGCGTCTTATGTTTTCATAGATAACATTGTAAAATGTAAATTTTTATGATTAATATTTTTGGGTTTACAATTTTTATCGACTGTTATCGATTAATATCAATATGTTGACTTTTTCTCTTTTGACGAATCGCACCCTTTAATTAAGCTTATTTTAGTTTAACATTTTCGATAGTAAAAAGTTATCGATAAAAATCGATTTTCATCGCGTTTTATATTTCTTATCGATTAATAACGATATCATTGAGTTGAAATTTTTGACGATTTGTATCGATTTGATTAAATATAAAATTCAATTTTCATAATTTCATAGTTTAACATTTTTATCGATTGTTATCGATTAATCTAAATATCCAAATCACTTGACTTGAGTAAAATTTTAATTTTTTTATGCTGAATTTGCTATTCGACAGTTTAGTAATATGAACTAACTAATAAACGGGCTAATTACGTTACAACTACAAATAACCTTGCAACTTATTCACGCTTATTAGTCCTCCTCTTGCATTCTAAAGTGACTCAACACACCACGTCTCCGCACAGCACACTTAAACTCATTCGATACGATCTAACCTACGAACTCCATAGCCCATAGTTAAGGGTTGAGGTTATTACCAAGTCAATGACTTATAAGCGTATATAAAGTCAAATCATTTTTGCACGACATCACTCCAACAACTAAATCGTATTGTAAGTATGTAACTGATGACTGACAATTGTAAAGAAGGCAATGTCAAGTCAAACCAACGACGACAATTCACGGAGTGCCAGAGTTGGTGTCTCATAGTCAATTTTGAAGAGCTAAAACAATGCAGACATAACAAACGCACGAATGCGTCCAATCGACAAGTGTATGTATGTGTGCGTGTGCGTGTGTGTTTCTACATTGGGCACCAAGCCGGTGCAGTGAAATAACTCCCAAATGAAATAACTCCCATGAAATAACTCCCAATGAAATAAGTCCCAATAAAAATGAAATAATTCCCAACTTTAATAAATGAAATAACTCCCAAAGAAGGAAATGAAATAACTCCCAATATTTGGTAGTTATTTCACAATGAAACCACAAGTCCCCAAAAAAATGAAATAACTCCCAAATGAAATAAGTCCCAAAAAAATGAAATAACTCCCAAATGAAATAAGTCCCAAAAAAAATGAAATAAATCCCAAATCAAAATTTGAAATGGTATATTTTTACAACATAATCAGTTACAATGAAATTTGAAAAATACAGGAAGTTAATATGTACATAGATATGTGAATGTAACAATTACATGAAAACCTGAATAGTGTTGTCGACCTTTTGACGGCAAATCGGACAGTTAAAGTTTTCTAGTCCTTCAGAAATACTCTTAGCATGAAGCATTAGAACACAAGCGTTGCATATTTTTAAATGTTTGCACGGCATCAATAGTACATTGGGCTCAACCTCCAAACAAATTACGCACCCAAAAAGCGAATTAATGTCAGTGACATTAAGACGCATGACCAAAAACGAATTAAAGTCAGTGCGCTTAATTCGTTTAATATTTTGACTTTAGTTCGCTTTGGACATGCGAATTAATGTCATTGAGGCAAAATTTGACTTAGGTCAGATCTTCAATTCGGGGCGTGATAGATGGTATTTATGTGCAGAACTCCTTTCCGCATTGGCGGCCTGCGGCCGCGCTTCAAAAAATAACCCTGGGCTACGCCATTCCAACTCCGGGTGTGTGCCATAGCCGTGGCTACCGCCACGGTGATGTCCTTCCGCGTGCCACGTTTCCCACTTTTTTACTTTTTTGGCTCAGCGTAATGTGCCATTACAACAACCACATGAAAATGACAGAAAATTGTGAACTTTAACTGGAAATAACTTTTGAACTGTTGAAAAAAATCTCATTTCAGATTCTAAATCTAGACATGGGTAATCGTTTACGTGGGGTACCGAGCACTAATACACAACCAAAAATGTTGAGACGCGCTTTGGTCCCAGGAGCATGAATATAACTCCGCTGAACCAATCTTTTTAGTAGTTTGCGAGATATTTGCAGTTAAAGTCATGTTCATGTGGTTATTGTAATCACATTACCCTGTGAGAAAAGAGTGGCACGCGGAAGGACATCACCGTGGCGGTAGCCACGGCTATGGCAACCACCCGGAGTTGGAATGGCGTAGCCCAGGGTTATTTTTTGAAGCGCGGCCGAAGGCCGCCAATGCGGAAAGGAGTTCTGCACATAAATACCATTGATCACGCCCCGAATCGAGGATCTGACCTAAGCCAATCTCAGATTCATTTTTTAAATTCCAGATTCTTGATATAATGATCATAAGTCGAAGGTGATAATGAAAAATGAAAATTTGGAATATAAAAAAAATGTACTGACTTTAGTTCGCTTTCGTACTGCGAATGAATGTCAATGACGTTAGTTCGCTAAAAATATTCCCCAACAAAAATGAAATAACTCCCATTAAAAATGAAATAACTCCCAATGCCTGGATTACAAGCAATGAAGTAAGTCCCAAAAAATGAAATAACTCCCAATTTCCAAAAATTATGAAATAACTCCCAAAGATATTTTATTGGGGATTATTTCATTTGGGAGTTATTTCATTATGAAATAATTCCCAGTTAAAATTATGAAATAAGTCCCAATGAATTGGGAGCTATTTCATAATGAAATAAGTCCCAACTTGCATGGAAAATATTTGGGAGTTATTTCATTTTTTTGTTGGGAGTTATTTCATTTGGGAGTTATTTCACTGCACCCACCAAGCCACCAGGGCGTATACGTGACATGAACTACATAAAGCAAAGTTTTTGCTCTCACTTCAAACGTGTGGAATCAAATAATATGAAGCGAGTAAAGATTGAATGAGTACAACAACAACAAAAGAAGGCACCAATTGGCAATGAGGCACACATTACTTTCATTATATATATGTATGTATATTTATATGTATATAAGCCACACACTTGTCAGTACGCTGTGTCATATGCCGAACCAATTCGAAAAATTTGTACTTTGATGGTGTGGGTTCGAGCGCATTGTGGCATCATTTGCCGCAAAAATCAACGTCAAAGAGCAAACTTGTAATTAACTGTTGAAGATATGTTCTTACCCATACGATCTGACAAAATCGTGATTTCATAAAAATCAACGCAAGTTGTGAAAGAAATTGTGGAAATGTAAAAGGAAAAGGAAAAAAATATATATGCATGTGAATGGAAATTTAGACATTCCAAGCATATTAGCTGCTTTAATGTCGGGGCGTTGAATCTATTTAATTTTCGAACACAGGCGACATGTATGCAGCAGCAAGTGTAAGACGCACACCCCAACGGTGAGACACTAAAGCAAGTAGAAAGGAATATTGGTTTTCAGTTGGAATTTCTTACTAAACAAAAACTAGTCCAAAAGAGACAAACTTGGCGTGATTTTGCAAATAAATATAGACATATGTATACATACATACTTACATACATACATATATGCATTGCTTATAAAAACATTGTTCGATTTGTTGTGTTTGTATTCGTACTACTACGCGTTGTCTTTTTCAACAAGTTCAGCTTTCTGTCGGGTAGGCTCACATATGGTGCGTATTTGCGGCATAAGTATGTATGTGTGTGTGTTTGATATGAACGTGGTAATTTTGGATAACTGAAGCGTTTACATGTGCAACAAGATTAAGCTAATTGGTTGTACTTAGCCAATTTGGTTAACTCGCAGTAAACGCAGCTGTGATTGCGTTGAATTTATCAACCAAATCGAAGTGAAGCTGTAACTGTGTGGGACAGATTATAGAATTACGAAACGAAATGTTGTTTAATTTGTACAGTTGTGTGCATAATAATAGTAGTGAATAATAGTAGTACAAATCGTGTTATTCACAATTTCTTTTTCAATAGCAAATGACGTAACACAAACCAATTTCAAAAAACAAAAATTTCAAAGTTTTTGGTAAAAATTTTTAAAACATTTTTGTGCATGTAGACTTGTAGCTCATTTAATTTCATCATTAAATTGTCGAAGTTACAAATTTTTCCTGAAATTTAAAAAAATTTTAACGTCATTCATGCGTTGTATGGAAGAAAATACTTAAGATCGTCGCCAAAAAAATAATTCTAAAAACTCAGGGGAAATTTTAATATTCTTTTAACCTGCAAATATTTAAGCTATAGAATTTTGGACCGTCTGTATGTATAAATGTATTAACTATTCAAAGGAATTATTTCAATATTTATAATCCAAATGCATTTCTCACAGCTATCCGTAACTGCAACCCCAAAAACAAACACAAATGCAAGTCGTATTATCCTTAAGTGCACATGTACTTTTCTAATAATTCTCCAAAACTTCAATCCAACTACAACAACTTTACAACTTAGACGAATGCCAAACCGAAAGTTATCTTTATTATTATGGCGTGTAGTTTACAAAAAGCGATACGTACTAACTACTAACTACTACGGCTGCCACTTCACTCAATTTCTAAGTTTCTAGTGGTCTTCGTCAGTGGAAGTACAACAACTTGAAAAGTTTTAATGGCAACAACCACTTGCTTAACGATTTCTTAACTGCACGCGCGCGCAACACAAAACAATAAAATTAACCCGCAAAATACAGACACGCATACAAACACAAACAGATGCACTCACACATACACACACACACATGTACACACGCAAAGATGCACAATTGTTAGCTTTGGTTTTACTTCTTGAATATGATGTGAGGTCATTTGAAGATGCATTTTAACAGCGAAAACATAATTATTTAAATGCTCTAAGTTTACTCAGTGGAAATGTCGTTACAAAATGTTGTTTTATTACGGTGTATGTAGCTGTCTTGCATTAAATTTGAAGAAAGGAAAAAATAAGACGAATGTGATAAAATGGTTAAAACAAATAAACTTCGAAAGAAACTACGATGTTGTTTTACTGGAACTACTTTGCTAAAGGTATTTCTTTGCCCCAGGAGTCAGATGATGTTTATCGTAAAATCGAATAAACAAATTTAAGAAAAACGTTAGCGATTCCCCGAGCAATCTTAAGGCAAAAAATTCTTATTATTTTCATGACTAGAAGTTCGCAAAACTTTGCGTATCGATTCCCAGCTAGCCCTTCAGTAAATTTGGCAAGGACCCAGTTTCAAATAGTAAATCCTTCTCGAGTAGAAAGTCACACCAATCAAATCAAAACACTCTCAATAGCGAAGAACATCTGGCCAATAGCAAGAAAGACGTAAGCTCTAGAGGAATAAACCAAAAATTTGACTATCAAGTTAAAAGCATTTTCTATCTGCACAACCTTTCAATAGGCTTCTTGTGCTCAAATATTTAAGTATAATTTTTTTTGCCACCACTGTATTCCTCAAGAACAAGACAATATGCTGCCATCAGAATATGCTCAACTTGAAGCTACAGATCGAGCGTATACCCGTATGAAAACTGCACTTAATTTCAGCTAAGAGTTTTTGTGTGATGCGCGCACAAACTTACAGATATACAGACGATAATTTTTAAAAGTTATATGATTTTGTACAATAATGACCCCATGCATGTTCTAATTATTCATGCGACATGTAATCATTTCATTGCTTGTGTAATATAGTTTGTACTTACTAAAACCTCCTCTCATTTTACAGATTTGCTCATCGAAATGTTAGGCGTACTGGCCAGCTATAGCATTACGGTGAAAGAGCTCAAATTGCTATTCGGCACCATGAAAGCGGTGAATGGTAAATGGCCACGTCACTCTGCTAAGCTGCTTAATGTATTGCGACAAATGCCGCATCGCAACGGACCGGATGTGTTTTTTAGTTTTCCAGGACGCAAAGGATCGGTGAGTTAACAATAATAATATATTTATAAGTTGAAAGCGCGGTGAGGTGTGTTGGGTGTAAAAGAGAAAAGAAGTTACGCTCATTGATTGGACTAAATAACATATTTTTTTGTCATTTTCTGAATTTTTATTTTGTTCTCTTCTACGTTTCCTCGTTGAACGTGCCATCCTCTTTGACATGCACATACATACATACCTTACGCCTACGTTGTGCTGCAGCTTAATTTATTATTTACTAAAGAATAATTTACCAGCATGTTAACATTACATTGGTACGCTGCAGCAAGCATTTATTTGTAGTTTGCTTTTGCACAAATTCAGGGTTTTCTATTTGCGTTTTATTCAATCTTTCGCTGTCTTGTTGCTGTGGTGGAATTGCACGTCGTGATATGTAATGCCATTGTTGCATTATTAATGTTAAGATGTGTTGGTATCAATAGCGATTTTGCAACTATGTGAGGTTGTGCATAATAATACAAACATATAAATAATAGCATCACATGGGCGTGGGAGAAGGCGACTAGGGACACAGGCCTCTTATAGTCTCAGCAAATATTTTTCTATTGCCTTAAGGTATCTTATAACTTTAAACGTGGAACTACTTAACTGATTTGGATGAAATTTGGTATATATGTAGGTACTATGCTTTGTTCTAAGATTTTCTACTTTGGTGTTGCTACTTGGGGTGGTTCACAGTGTTGCCACCTTCCCGAATTTTTTAAAAATATTAAGCAATATATGGCAATATGGGTATCAAATGAAAGTTACTTTACCCCGTATATCAACCAAAATATTTTCGAGTAGGATTGCCACCTAACCGCATTTTATTTATTCCTTCAGATATCGACCACTTTCTCGGGAACGGCTAAATCAATTTGGATAAAATTTGGCAAATGGATAGTAGTTATGCTTCCTTCTAAAATTTTATACTTGGATGTTGCCACTAAAGAAAGCGTGCCACCTTTCCGAATTTTTGAAAAATATTAAGCAGTATTTGGCAATATGGGTATCAAATAAAAGTTACTTTACCCCGTATATCAACCAAAATATTTTCGAGTAGGATTGCCACCTAACCGCATTTTATTTATTCCTTCAGATATCGACCACTTTCTCGGGAACGGCTAAATCAATTTGGATAAAATTTGGCTAATGGATAGTAGTTATGCTTCCTTCTAAAATTTTATACTTGGATGTTGCCACTAAAGAAAGCGTGCCACCTTTCCGAATTTTTGAAAAATATTAAGCAGTATTTGGCAATATGGGTATCAAATAAAAGTTACTTTACCCCGTATATCAACCAAAATATTTTCGTGTAGGATTGCCACCTAGGGTTGCCACCTGACCGCATTTTATTTATTCCTTCATATATCGACCACTATCTCGGGAACGGCTAAACCAATTTCGGTGAAATTTGGTAGATGGATAGTATGCTTCCTTCTAAGATTTTCTGCTTGGAAGTTGCGCCTAAAGGAAGCGTTGCCATCTTTCCGATTTTTTTCAAAATATTAAGCAATATATGGCAATATGGGTATGAAACGGAAGGTATTTAACGCCGCATACCAACCGGAATACTTAATATACAACAGGTGTCGCCATAGTATGTTAGTTACCTGTTTGACAAACAGATGGCGCTTTGTTTTGTTCAGCTAAACTCAACCGAAATAGTTCATAGAGGGGCGCTGCATAACTATCCTTAAAGCTTATCTATGCTTCCCACTGTTAATAGCTAACTTGGATAAGCAAAATTGACATTTAATTAAAAAAAAAATGTCTTAAAGTCAGTAATCACCGTCAACGCTTTTCCGAGTTCCAGCGACGCCACTGGATCTCATCTGCAACTCCATGCCTGATTGTCTCACATCAACTTCGCAGTAACTCAATCGGTGTGGCATTGCTCTCCCCCCATTTTGTATATCACTTTTCTATCTGCAACAGCAATAAGCAATCGCAAATAACTCGTTATTTTTGTCTATACATTTACTGCTCCCGTTGCTTCCTATTTTTATTACATCATCATGCGGCGAAATGTTTGTTTTTATTTTAGTTTGATTTCATTTTTATTTGCCACTTTATGGGTGCAAATATTCTAGCGTAAACTAACTACCATATACAGCACATATGCACATTAGACCGGTCAATATTTTTTTCTTATAAATTTTTATTTGTTTTTTCAACTTTCGCATACTCTGAAAAATTTATAACCAGAGAAAAATGTTCAATTTGATTTGTTAGTTTAAATTTTTTTGGAACTGATCTCATGCCAAACCATTGAAGTAAAAAAAATAACCTTCAGATAGTTTTGTCTTAAATAAACGACGCCACAAAAAATTGCGAAACAAAATTGTCCCCAATAGGATCTCTGCTGAGTAATCGAGCTAGGAACATTGTTTTGTATTTCTACTTTCGCATTTTCACTTTGAAAGATGTTCAATAACTTGAACTAGATATAGAAAGAGCAAAAAAAGATTCTTAACGAGCATTGAAGCTTGAAATAATTGACCACTAAAAATTAATCTTAGTCACTGAAACATTCATAAAAATCACAAAAATAAAATATTAATTATAAAACGAAAAAAAAGAAAGTTCAACCAATCTAATGTACATTATGCGTATACATACATATGTGCTAGTTCTTTTTCTCGCTGTGGAAGTGAAGTTTTCCTCGAGTCAATAAAAGTTAACACAAAACGTGTGCAACGATCTGTAAAGGCGTTGTGCGATTGTTTTAGCTTAATTGCTTGCATAACTATAGGCTCGCTGAATGGTGGAGTAATCGAGGTGGAAGTACGAGTATTCTCAATTCTTATACTAGAATTCACTTTATATTTATCTACATTGCTTTAGTGCACATGATTCTTAAATTCTACTATCGCTATAAAATAATAAGTACCTGGGTGACCGAGACTTGCTCGGTATTTTTCGAATTTTCCGCATAATCTTACTTACCAAGAGCATAAATTTCCACAATATATTTCCAAAATATTGAACACTAACCGCAAAAAGTCACTTAACATACATTGGCGACACCTGTTGTGTATTAAATATTCTGGTTGGTATACGCCCTAAAAAACCTTTTATTTGATGCCCATATCGCCATATCGACAGCCACACTGCAAAACCCTGTATGTTCAAAACCAAAAAGTTTTCAGGAGAGGGAAAAAACTGTAATAATTATAACGCATGTATATGAGAGACGGTTATTTCATTTCACCACTGGAAAGAAACGGGAAGTTGTAACCCGATTTTGACTGAATTTTAATGTGCGAAATATCACGATCTATGGGAAAGGCTCAGAACCTTATTTTTGGAAAAATAGTGACTTACGGGGTTTCGCAGTGTGGCTGTCGATATATTGCTTTATATTTAAAAAAAAAATTGGAAAGGTGGCAACCCTCTAAGTCTCCATTAGTGGCAACATTGAAGTAGAAAATCGAAGAAGGAAGCATACTATCCATCTACCAAATTTCATCGAAATCGGTTTAGCAGTTCCCGAGATAGTGGTCGATATCTGAAGGAATAAATAAAATGCGCTCAGGTGGCCACCCTAGGTGACAATCCTACTCAAAAATATTTTGGTTGGTATACGGCCTAAAATACCTTTCATTTAATACCCATATTGCCATAAATTGCTTAATATTTAAAAAAAATTGATATAGGTGGCAACCCTAAGGACCACCCCAAGTGGCAACACCAAAGTAGAAAATCGTAAAACAAACATACATAAGTAGTACCTGTGTACCAAATTTCATTAAAATCGCTGAAGTCGTTCGGGAGATAGTAGTGGATATACAAATATACAAATATACAAACATACAAATATACAAATATACAAATATACAAATATACAAGAATAAGTCGTTTAAAGTTATAAGATAAAGTGACTGCTGAATAGAGTTTCATTTCCTTTGCTATTTTTGATGACGTTATTTTACTGTTGAATTCTTACTCTTTTTTCTGTTATGTGGCAATATAAAAGAACCTTTAAAAATGTATTTATTTTGCAAAAACAAAAACAAATCAAATGTTAAAACAAGCAACTAAATATATAAAATTTATTTTAATAAAGTTTATATGCATATTTGACAATAATTAAAGTTGTACCACACTTTTCAAGCACAAAGTATCTCAGGAGAACGTAACCTCATTTCCTGTGTGGTATGTGGTCTGAGCTTCCTAGTATAATGGCAACAACAAGAGTATAAGTTGCATTTACATACATACATACATACATCGTAATATAAAGTAGATACTACAAATATTGCACAACCAACAACAAATGCTTTGCTTTTGCCACAACGCCTCCAAGTATGCTACACAACCGCTAGTTTCCTTATTTGCAAATTTTTCATGCGAAAGTGAACAGCATATGGCCTTACAACTTTCATATTTCTCAACAGAGACATAATTGAAATTTTGCAGTGGAGGCGTGTGTGTGGGAGGTAGTGCCACTTACATGAATGCGTACATACATAGGTGGAGAGAGCTACCCTGTAGCGAAAATTTGTAGAGAGATGCTAGACTCTTTCCGCGCTGCTATCAATTATATTTCAGGTATTTTTCTGCATTTCCAAATAGCTCTACAAGTTTTGCGCTTTTCTGCAAAAAAAAAAAAAAAACAGTATTTCTAAAATTCCAGTTATATATTTGAAAACCTAACTGATGTATCAGAAATAACTTTAAAATATAATTGAAATAACTTAAATATATTTTATTTTGAAAACTGCCTAAATGGATCAATCGTTCTCTCAATATTTACTCACTTCCTTGTAAGCTTGAAATAATTGTTCGTTTTGAATGCAGTGACTTTCGAATTAGTTTCTATTTCTCATTATAACACTAGTTCCACAACACATACTTGAGCCACCAGTTGTTCAGAATCTTACAGGTTATGTAGCGTGACCTCATGTCCAATGTCAAAGCCATGTGCTGAACAGTGAATTCAATTTCTTTTTACATAACTTCTTGTGTACATGTATTGCAGTCTGTTTATTGTTGTTGTTTCTTTGGTTCATTTCAAATTGTTTTCGCCAATGTGCGTGTGTGTGTTTGTGTGTGTGTTTGTGTTGTGCGAATATGAAAATCATAAATCAATATCTACTTCTTACTGCCTTGCCGCACAAGCTATCACAAAAGGAAATGAGAGTTTATGATTTATGAACCAAAATCTGTGTGCTGTGGCACTTTAGGTTCGTTGCGGCCAAATTCAGTGTATAACCCTTGGCCACTTTTGTAACAATAATTTTAGCACATATTCAAACTTACGCATTTTATGTGATTGTACATATGAAATGTGACCACAATTGGCTTGGGGCTGACATTGTTATTTGACCCAAGGGATGATTTAACAAAAATGTGTTTGTGTGTGTGTGTGTGTGTGTAGCACGTATTGGTAATTAAAGCTGAATTTAATTTTGCTTCATATTGAGGAAAGTTGGAGATTGTGTGCGGAACCTTTAAGTTTTCGGAACTAGAAAATTTTAATACACATCTTAAATAAGAAATATGAAATCTGCCTCCATAAAAGCTTTTATAAATCTATTTATATACCAGCAGACACAGCAGACGGTGTGGCAACCGAAATTTAATTTGTCTCCATTTGTACGTTTGCACTCTCTTCCTTCCACATATCTCGTTTAACGCGCTTCTAGTATCCACATCTCTCTAATCTCCTTCTACCAGTGAATATTCATCCTCCTCTCGTTCTCTCTCTTAATCTGCTTAATATCTTTCCGCCTTTCTCGCCAACTCCCAATCATACCTTCCTTCCCTATCTTTATCCATGATTATATTTCTTTCCATCTCTCTCTCTCTCTCTCACTCATATTATACATACACAGTTTCTCTTCTTCTCTCCCCCACCATCGCCATCTCATTTTCACACAGATAATTGTATTTCAAAATTTTCTCCGTTTTTCTCTGTTATTCAATTTATTTTTCGAAAATTCCCTTTTGCAGTAAAAAGCGCATTAAACTCAATGCAAGAAATGATGACATCCAATTTTATTGTTGCTGTGAAAAAGATAAAAAAAAAAAAATTGTATGCAAATAACTTTTGAACTTTTCGAATGTATCATCAGAGCCAAACTTTATAATTTCTCATACATTTTCATTTCATTTCATTTCGCTGCTACCGCGCACTTTGCGGCGTTCGGTTCACACAGCGTTGCACAATTTCTACCAACGACAACACATTTTTTTTTTTTTTTTTTTTTTTTTTTTTTGTGTTGTTCTTGCTCCGAATTGTCGTCTGCACCGCACACTGAGAATTATGGCGCTGCCAATTTCGAATTTTCATTGCTTCATATTTCAATTTGTTTGGTGCATGCAGCAATGTCACAACTTTTTTCATGTTTTCAAACTTTTTTTGTTGCTTTTTCGTGCTTTTTTTGTTTTTGAAAATTTTTTGCTGCACAAATCTGCGTACAATTTTGTAACAAAATATTTCAACATAGATGTCGCTGTAATTTTTTTTTTTTTTTGCATAGCACTCACATTGATATATCCAAAATATTGTCAAAGTTTTGCTGTGAAGCACCATCGTTCTTGAAAATCCCCTGCGGTTACAGCCTGGTGCATGTGTGTGTGTGTGTGTGTGTATCGTACTAAAATTGCTGTTGTTCGCATTGAATTTAGTTAGAAAAACTTTAACAATGAACAGACGCATAGAAATTTTAGAAAAACAATAGAAACAAACAAAAACTTCTGGCAACACAAAGAGCTTTGAGTTGTGGCTGGGTTGTTACGCGGCTGGGGTTGTGAAGCTTTACAAAATTCCCATGTAACGCATTTTACTAATAAATTGCTCAAAATTATTCCCAGCTCTATTATGACCAAAGTCAGCCGCACAGCTGGTTCGTCCTCCAGCAAAATGTTGGTAGTTAGCACAACAACAACAAAGCGGCAATGAATCAATATTTTTCACAAACACTTAGCCTCACCCAACCTAGCCAGCAGCTGGAGTTTAACAAAAAACCGTTGGTTTCACTACCAAATTGTGTTTGTTCTGCAACAGTTTGTTACTTGTTTGGAGTTGTTGTAGTTTGAGTGAAAAAATGCGTGAGCCCTTGGGGCATATTTAGCGTCAGAAAAGCGTCAGAAATAGTTAGGCAGACGAGAATTGATTTAGACGCGCAGGGCGATTGAAATGTGTGTATGTATGTGTGAACTTAAATTAAAAGCTGAAATTGAGAATTTCACAAAATGAGTTTACAACCGTTTTGCATATCGCTTCACTTGCTCTCCTCATCTCTTTTGGTGTAAGTGTCCTAAAGTTATGATGCCTTAAGCTTGAGCACGCTAGTGAAAATAGAAAGAGATGAAAAATAGGAGCTGTAATGTGAAATAAAAGAGGGTATGCAAGGAAATATTAAAAAAGTAGTCGAAGAGGAAGGATTAGGAGAATAAGAAGGATAGACCTGTGGAAACACCGATCTGTTTTTTTTTTTTTTTAATTTTTTAGCAGAGCGCTTTGAATGTTGAAATTTTAGTATAAATGGAAATGATAGAATTAATATGATCCTTTGTCCAGCAAATCCACAAATTTTTAAACAAAAGCCGTGAAATAAAATTCAGAAGAAAGTCAAAATTCAGAAAGTAATGAGACGGCAGAAAAAAAATCAAATTTTGCGCAAAGTTAAATTTTTTTCTGCCGTCGCATTACTTTCAGAATTTTTAGATCTGAATTTCACTTTCTGAATGTTTAGATAGGAGATAATGGATAATAAGTGAAAAACACGTTTGTTTCATTTTTCTTTTGCGACTTTTGCTCTTCAAAAATATTTATAGCAACTCCTGTTTAAAGAATTTAATTTTGAATTTTAAAGAAAAAAATATTGATCACCAAAGGGTTAATGCATAATTGCTTGTGTTATAACGCTAAACATACCGGCAAAAAAATTTATTTCAAAATTAAAAAAAAAATAAAGGCATTTAATGGGTTAATACATGACCCAAATATGGATTAACAATGTAAACATTTAATTTTTCAGTGTGCAGTAATAGATCTAACATAAACAAAAATTCAGAATTTATAAAATAATGAAACGCTACTCTGAGGTGAATCAGTTTCTTTCGTTATCAATAAAATAGTTAAGGTCCTCAAAGCGTTAATGCATGCATTTAAAACTTAAAATATTTACTATTGAAGAGTTGAGCAATTTATTTTTTTCATATAAAAAATTACATATTTAGAAATTTAAGAATAAAAATTTAGGTCACCAATGGGTTTAAGCATGGCGTTTAAAGGGTTAAAACGCTTTAAATCATATACTTAAGCCTAAAAGAAAATTGAGGTCGTCAATGGGTTAACGTATGGCCGCTCATCGCTTATAATTTTAAATATTTACCAATTAGTGTAGCACAACTCATTCAAACCTAACCAAAAAATCATTCATAATATCGTTATATAAATAAAAATGTAGATAACGAGTGGGTTAATGCATGACCGTAAATGTGTTTCTGAATTTTTGGTTTCTAAAAAAAAAGTTTTCTGAATTTTTCCTTCTGACTTTTGGTTTCTGAAAAAAATTTTCCGAAAAATTGTATTTCTGAATTTTTCCGGTCTGAATTTATGTGGGGCGCCGACTGAGTCAATTTAAAATACTGAAGTTAGGTCATTATTCCAGACTAAAATAAAATATTGACTTGAGTTAGGTTGTTATTACAGCAAATGAAAGCAGAAACCACCCCAGATGCTTTGAGCAAAATTCATGAAAAATTGTGTGAAAATGTTTAATTTTGACTTAACTCGACTTTGGTTGTTATGGCTTATCACCATATACAGGTATTGTAAAGTAAAGGGAACCCAAAAAGAAAAGATAAACTTATAACACATACTTATTTGCTAGAAAAAGAAAATTGTGATGGTTGTGTAGAAGAGAAGGCAACTATAAGATAGAGAATATAATCGAAAGAGAGGGAAAGAACGGCAATCATTGGTATAGTGAGTAAGGATATATAAAAGAAAACAAAAAAAAAAAGTGGATGAGTCTCAAAGTAGCAAGAAAGGAAACTTTGGAATGAAGAGAGTGCGTGCAATCATATTAATAGAAGGTTCAGGTCAGATTGCTTTTTATTTCTAAGAAAAACGAAAGTGTCACAATCTCACTTGATAGCGGTGCAAATACTTTGAACGCCATCTTTTGCCATCTATTAAAAAGGTCTAAAATCAGACTACTAATTTTTTTTTTTTTTTTTAAATACAAAAAAAGGGTTTTAATCTTGTTGCTGGAACACATAGCAGCAGCGTCTTTGATCTTTTTATAACACAATCAAACCCAATTAAATAAAACGAGTTATATGCTTCTTTGAAAGGTATTAAATGATGCTAATTAAATTGGTCATAAATTCTATACCCAATCTAAATAGTACACACATACACTAATGCAGCTTCTTCTTCTTCTTTCTTTGTTATATTTCTTACATTTTGCAGGCGATGGTGTTACCGCCGTTAGCGAAATGGCCATACGAAAATGGTTTTACATTTACAACGTGGTTTCGTTTGGATCCTATTAATTCGGTGAATATTGAGCGCGAAAAGCCCTACCTCTATTGGTGAGTATACATACATGCATACATATATACATACCTACTACATACATACAAATTTACAGTACCCACCATCATCCACATTTTGCGCTCGAAACCATTTTTCTGGTATAACCAAACTCATTGTTTCTATGCAAACATTTCTTACGCCATAATCCTCCATTGTTTTTCATATTTTCTTCACTTCCTTGTCTTACTACACTTTCATTGATTCCACATTTGCTATATTCTTCCCGTCATTTCATCTCAATAGCATACCATTTGATTTAATTAATTTGAAATATTGCTGCAATTTGCAATTCATTAATTCTTCTCAATTCTTCAGTTTACTGGCTATGTTTTATGCTCCTTGGTTCTACCTACTTTTTCCTCACTCCTCACTCCTTCCTACTTCTTCCTACCCCAACCACTTTACTTTAATACAACTAAAAGCTAATTTGTTCGATTTTCTTCCTCACTTCATTCATTTGCCTTTGTAGCACTTTTTATTCCTGTTGGCTTTAGCCTCATCTCTTGTTCTCCGTACAAACATACATACATACATATGTATATACTCCTGTATCCTGGCGCTTACAATATTTTGTTTTTTTCTCTCCATTTTCAGTTTTAAAACATCGAAAGGCGTTGGCTATACAGCTCATTTTGTTGGCAACTGTCTGGTGCTTACATCGATGAAAGTCAAAGGCAAAGGTTTCCAACATTGTGTAAAATATGAATTTCAACCGAGAAAGGTGAGTGTGTGTTTGTATGCAAGTGTATGAGTGTGTTGCTGTCTGAAGTGTATTAAGAAGAATGTGTATATTGAACTTTATTTCATTTTTAAGTGTTTATAATGCTTCGACTTTTATGATTGCCCCCAGGCTAGGGTGAAACACTTAAAATAAATGTTCTCTCATTTGGTTTAATTGGCGCATTACAAGTGGAATTTTGAGATCGATGGCTTTATAGTACGTGCACGTTATTAAAAATTGTAGGCGTCGTGGTTAGTTAAGTACAATTCCGTACAATTTTATAGCTTTTCAATGGAAATGTCGCATTAATTAGTTGTGATTTGTCAAAAGTTTACAACCTCTTTAATTGGTGAGAGCACTTTTTATTGATGCTTTATGAAATTCAATAAATTAGACCAGCAGTAGATGATTGAGGGACAAAGAGAGTGAGAGACCTGCTTATAATATTTGCCTGTAATTCAAAAGCTAAAATTATTTTTTTGATATTTAATTAGGTAAAATAGAAATAAATCAGAAAATGTATTCAAATCATAGTCACTATTTATTTCTGTTTGAAAAATAAGGTTTTTAATTGACTAGGAAAGAGCTGAAAGTCAAGTGCAAAAAAAAATTTTTTTACCGAAAAAGAAGAAAGGGCTTTTACTTTCTCAATTATTATTATTTAAAAAATTTTTTTTTTATAAAAATATTCCTGGATTTGTCTTACAAACTTTTCCATAGTCCATTGCGCCATTCTTATACGTGCCTTTCACAACTATCTCTGTCTCTATCACTCCATATAATTGCGTAATGTCTTATCTCTACCTTACAGTGGTACATGATTGCCATCGTGTACATATATAATCGTTGGACGAAAAGCGAAATAAAGTGCCTCGTTAATGGACAATTGGCGTCCAGTACTGAAATGGCGTGGTTCGTTTCAACAAACGATGTGAGTAACCCAATGAAAGTTTTCAAATATTTTATCTCATTTAACAACAAATTTTTTTTAGCCATTCGACAAATGTTATATTGGCGCAACGCCCGAACTGGATGAGGAGCGCGTCTTCTGCGGCCAAATGTCAGCGATTTATCTATTCAGTGAGGCATTGACAACGCAACAGATTTGTGCAATGCACCGCTTAGGGCCAGGTTACAAGGTGAGTGCATGAGCAAAGAAAATTTAAATAAAAAAAAAAAATTTAAAATTATTTAACACTGCACTGGCTTTTAACGATATAAGTCTCGAATTTAATAAAATACAATTACAACAAAGTTTCTTAGCAAAATCGTAGAACAAAAGCAATTTATTACCCACTCACATTTAACCTGTCGTATCAATTTATTCTCTTTTTTCTCAATGTCTTCTCCACACGCCGCTGCCGGACACAAAATACAAACAACAAATAAAATGCTTTTCAAACTTTTTTTTACTCATTGCGAAAAATCGCATTCACACAAAAAAAAAAACCAAAAAAAAAACTCATTTTTAATTACGCTCACCATTTCTTCACTCAAACACACAGTCACAATTTCGCTTCGACAACGAGTGCTATTTGAATCTGCCGGACAATCATAAAAGGGTGAGTCAGAGCAACAACAACAATATCAACAACATAACAAATAAATCAGCAACGGTGCTGCTCGCCGAACAAGAAGTCGAGGCCATCGATTGGGCTGATGAGAAACTTGATTTGAGTGCGGCGTTTGCGAAAATACGTGCTGTGCTCTCAGCAAGAAATGCTTCTACAAATGCGGTGCTCAATGCTTTGGGTGGTGTGGTGGTTGATCAAACAGCTGGTGGCGCCACAGTGGCGGGCACCTCGACAACAACACCGTCATCAGCTATGTTGGCCTCAACGAATGCCAACAACAATGCTGGCGGCAATAATGCAACAGCAAACACAAACAATAACAACAATAGCAGCCAATATGGTGTTGGTTTTGGTGGTGGTGGTGGTGCGCACAGCGACAGCAACAAAATCATCGCAGATCCTTTGTGTCATTTGCCAACCGGAAATACATCCTTTGGTATATATTTGTTCTAAATTTATTCTTTTATTGTTTTGTATATCTTGTTTCCTGTTATTTGTGTAAAGCGATTTTGACTTGATTTTTTATTAAACAATTTTACACTTTTGTTGTATTTTCTTTTATGCTTTCCTCTCACATTTTTGTTTTGTTTTTGTGTTTTCTTTTATTTATTTATTTTTTTTCTAGAACAATTGCGTCGCATTTCGTCTACATCCGCTGCCGGTTTGGAGCTTTTGCGTGGATACTCCAGTCAGACTGAAGAAATATCGCAGCTTAAAGCTGTAAGCATTTTTATAAATTTATTTTCCTTCATATTTTTGTTATCATCTTTTATTTATGTGTTTGTGTTGCTTTTTGTGTGTACGTGATTAGTTGGGTTTTTACATAAATTGAGTTTTTGCCTTTTACAATGGTCAAGCGTGTACATTCAGAGCTTTGCACATGTCGTCAATTCTCATTTTTTCTAACTTTTAGCACCTTAAAGCTTGGAAAATAGATTGCGAATTTAATGGAAATCTTTACAATGGAGATCATTTTCCAGTTGAACAAATGAATCGATTTAGGCGCTAAGTATTAAATGAAAGGAAGATATTAAATGTCGTCAGGGTAAAGAATTTCTGAGCATTTTTTTCCAAAGTCAGAGAGGACAGACACAAAAATAAAAAATTCAAAAAACTCTTTACAAATTTCTTGTTGCATTTTCAAATTGATTGCTTTTAAAATGAATTAAGTTCACAAAATTAGGGACCAAAAAAACATTTTTTTTTTTCAAGCTTAAAAAGCTCAGTCATTCCAGTACTCATAAGTTCAAAAACATGTCTACTATTCATTATGCTAATTTTTTAAATAGTAGCTAACAAATATGGAGATACATTTTTCTGGCTAGCAATAAAAGTCCGGCTAGACCTATTTTTTTCGGAAATAAATTTTTTCTTTAATTTTTCTAGGCACCACCATAATTTATATATCGCTAGTTTTAAAAACGCTCCACGAAAGCAGTGCTTTTTCTTTGCTTAATTCTATATACTTTAATTAGCTACACCTTTTTTCATAATTACCACCACCATAGTTCAGCACCTCGTTTAATATGAGAGCAACCAAACACAGCACCACAAACCACTCAACTTGCATACTACAACCGATCACCTGAAGAGGTGAAACAATTAAAAGTTATGCATAGTAAAACTAACAAAAACCGTACCTGTTGAATAAAGTAGAGAATGCCAAGAGGATTTGAAGTCTTGAACAAATTTAATTGGTGTACAAGCTAAAGCAGCTTACAACATTACAAAAACAAACATCCATATAATGCACTAACAATAGCTTTTCAGCGTTGAACACAAAGTTATAAACACACCCACACACAAAATACAACAATTTTAACACGAACACAAGGATACGTTACGATTTTACCTTTTTATTTGAATTGCATTTTTTTGTTTGTTTTTTTTTTCTTGTTTTTTTTTCAATTATTGAAATTATTAGAGCATGAAATTTACGCTTGCAATTAATTGAGTTTTGCAAAGGCGGTTGGGCGCGCCACAACATGGCAACCGATTTTACACATCATCGTAGCTTTTGAATGCAAATACATACATATACTTGTATGTGTGTATGTATGTATGTGTGAAGATTGCTTGTGCTACTCCTCCGATCCAAAATGAATCGAATATTTAGCATTGAATGAGATTACAATTCATTGAACCGCACAAGCTCTATGTATGTATGTCCTTCAGTTGGCCTCTGAAGCCTTTAGCATAGCAACTTGTGGTTGAAGCACATTGCGTCTATGAATTTGAATAAAAATGCAATAATGTGAAAATGTTTGACTTAACTACATAGATAACAGCGTAGATAGAAGAAATATGTTCAATAGAAATAGCTGGGTTAAGAATGTTAAATGTGGAGTTTATTCAATGTGTTTGAAAAGTGCACTAAAATAAGGATTCAGCTCAAGGTATTTGAAGTGAAAACCTCTTTAGGCACGTTGGGTTTCTTTATTTCCAAGTGGGGAAGTAGAAGACTAAGCTTTCGCGTCTGTTAGCGTAACAAACACCTCGTTTACCTTCCACGGGATTTTGTAGTGCTGAGTTGCCATATAAAAAGTGATGAGCTTTTTGTGAATAATAACAACACTTTTATTAAAACGAGTTGCCAGCTGTTCGAAAGTTTATGCTGCTAGTATAACTTTTGTAATTTAAAAATATATGTATAACAATTTGTTGTTATTTGTATGGATAGTTAGGAGCTAATTCATAAAATTTTAAAAAGTCTGACAACCCTTTCAAAGTATACAACAATCATTAGAGGTGTTGCCACCTATTCAAAGTGAGCTTTCAATACATTTTCGTTGACTTTTTTGAAACACAACATGAAACATTTGGCCCGTAGGAGAAAAAAAAAAATTTAAAAAAAGGTTGCCAGCTGTTTAAAAATGTATTATTAGTATGTTGATTTAACTTCTATGTTTTGAAAGCATATATGAATAAATATTTTTTTTTTTTTGCTTGATATGTATTAAAATATATAAAATTCATGAAACGTGCTGCCACCTGTCCAAAATATATAAAGTATTGAAATTTCAGAAAAGTGCTGCCAAATTTTAAAAGGTAATGCAAATTTCGTTTACTTTTTTAATTTTTTTTAAATTTGAAGCGCCGCAGAGAATTCTTATGCCGTAAAAGAATTAATTAGAATTTTTTTAAAGATATTTGCTAGCTGTGCAAAAAATTTAATTTTATTGTTTTGTTAGTTTAATTTTTCAAATTGAAAGTGTCATATGAAGTAGCTTATCTGGCAGAAATTTAAATTAATATTTTTTATTGCTATTTTTATATGTTACAATAGGTTAGCCAACTGTTCAATATTTATTTTGAAGCTAGAAAGAGTTTTGCAATGTTTTATAATTAGGAAATCACTATTATCAAGCACATAATTCCTAAACAGATGAACAATAGCAATTTTATGCCAATACATACTTACATGCTCTTAAGTGCAAAAATGGGGGAACATTTGCTTACAACCTTTCTTATATTATTGTTCATGTTTGTAGTTATGTAAGTACACAATTAGCACGCTCATATCTCGATTATGCACTTAAAAGCAATTAATCACTTGAGTGCTTTGCTGCAGCTTTACCACTGCTTTCATATTCCATGTTTCAATCACTCACACCCGCCCAACATGTTCGATAGTTTGTTCTTTATCTTGATTTACCGTTTTTGTGTATTGTTTGTTGTTGTCAGAGCTTTCAAACAATAAAAGGAATTTATTTCAAGTCGCCAGCTTAGACCAATCGGATGGAATTTTACAGCAGAATATTGCTAAATCAAATTTTTGTAGCCTTGGTTGCCATTTTTCTAGCACAAGTTCTGAGAGAGTAAGAAAGCTTTGGTTGTTGAAGAATAAGAAGAAGATGAATAAAAAGACTGATCAGAAGAATAATATTCAAATAACGTGGCTGGGACGTGGTGAAATTTTGCGGCAGAGGAATTGGATTAGGAGATGAAAGGAAGAAGGCAGCTGAAGAGAGAGAGAAACACAAATTTAGAGCGCTATGTTGTTAGAGAGAAAAAGAGTTCAAAGTATATGTTTGAGCAGTGTAACATCTACTGGGTCTTCTGCACCTTTTCCAATTACAAATGAGAAAGCATCAAGTAAATATGAATAAAGTAAATTTGTAGCTGAGAATATTCATTTTTAAATCAGTGGATGTCATACTTAAATAAAATTTGTCAATGTAAAATAACAGACTCATTATGTAAAAATTCCTTTTATATAAATCTACGACTCCGTTTAGAGATTATCCGAATGTGAGTGTCTGCTATGGAACGAGCCACGGTTATCTTATACATAAAATTCTCGTCCTCCGAAACGGCTTGACCGATTCTCATGAAATTTTGTGAGCGTAAACTACTAAAGTCTAAGAATCCGCCATTATCTATTTTTCATTATTCGGGGAAGTGGACCAGGGACCGAAATATTCCAAACTTCTTTATCAATAATGCGATGTTCTTCAAATTCGGTACAAAGGTGCCACTTTACTTTTGTTAAAATATGTGGTTTCTTTTTTCCGGGAAGTGGATCAGAGAACGAAATATTCCAAAATTTTTTTTTATTTATCGAGCGATTTTATCCCTAAATTTGGGCAGAACAACGTCTGCCTGGCCCCTCTGGTTTTTATATAAAACAAGTTCCCCAAACTTTATCAAAAGCACTTTACCCTGCACTTAGAAAACGTATTAGAAATTGTAGTTTTAAAATTAATTTTTTTTTGTTTGTTTTTATTACAACAATTTGTTTGCCTTTTTATATTTTTATTTTCTTTCGACTATACACAGGAGCACTTAATCTTTTAGCAAAATCATGTTAAATTTTTTCAAATCTTTTGTGTACGCTTTTAATTTAGTAACTCTGACAGTTATTCATTTATGTGCTACAGTATTTCATGCAATCAGTTTGGCATTTTCCATTTGATTATAAACCAAAAAAAAAATATTTCCAGCAAATTAAATGTTAATGTAAACTACATATACGCAAAGTATATAACCAAACATGCATACAAACATACATATCTATATATGTAAATCAACGCTAAAAATGCAACAACAAATAAAATCATAACAAAAACTGAGCCTCAAAATCGAGCCGAGCAGCACCATTTCGCAAGCGCACCGTCATTTTTAGTGCCTTAAGGTCCAACGAACATGTCCTATAAGCACACCAAATTGCTCACTTATTTACTTACTTAAATACATATAAACGTTTGTGTAAATACATATATACTTGTATTCACAAATTCATGTTTATAAAGCAAATATTATATAGATTGTATATTTTTACTAACGAATAAACTTTTTTTTTATATTTTATTTTCGCATCGTTGCTACACACCATACACGCGAAAAAAACTATTTTGGCGCCAAAAAAAAAAAAACAAAAAAACATAAATTGGGATCCATCGCAATCGATTGCTGGCGCACAGGTACTCTATGATGGTAAATTATCGAACGCCATCGTTTTCATGTACAATCCAGTGGCAACCGATGGTCAGCTGTGTTTACAATCTGCACCCAAAGGAAATGTTTCATATTTTGTACATACACCGCATGCACTTATGTTACAGGTGAGTGGAAACTTTTCAAGTAATAAAATAAGTAAGCTTACGAATAGCGCAAAAGATAGAACAGCAAGACAGCCAGTGTTGGGCAACATTAACATTTGTTCGCTGGTATTCGTGAACGTTAAAAAAAAATGTTCACATTCGCGAATAAGAACGCATAAGATTAGCATCGGGATTAGCATTCACTGGGGCTTGTGGGTATATATTTATGTACACATAACATATAGGGATGCATGCGTTCGGTATTACAAAGCGGCATTTTCGGAATTATTTTGGAACTTTTTCAGTAGCAATTTGAAACTTTTTCGGAATAATTTTGTAAATGTATTGGCATTATTTCGGAACCTTTCCGGTGTTGCTTGAGGATCATTTCGGGATTTTTCTCGGGATTGTTTCGAAACTTTTTCGTAATTATTTTGTTATTGTTTCAAGGCACCATTTCGTTATTTTTCGGAATAATTTCGGAAAAGTGTTGTGATTATTTCGAAACCTATTCAGGATTGCTTTAGGATCATTTTGGGACTTTTTTGGGATCACTTTGGAAATTTTTCGACATCATTTCGGAATTGTGTTGGGTTTATTGCGGGACCTTTTCGGAATTGCTTTTCGGGAATTATTTCGTAACTTTTTCGTAACTAATTTGTTTTTGTTTTAAAGGCCTTTGCTGAATTGCATTTGCATCGTTTCGTTATTTTTTCGCCATAAATTAGAATTTTTTCTCGAGATTATTTTGGAACTTTTTCGTAATAATTTCGGGATTGCTTTCAAAGCATTTTCGGAGTTGCATTTCGTAATTTTTTCAATAACTTTTCGGGATTGCCTTTGGATAAATTTCGGGATTTTGTTCGGGACCAATGGTGAATATTTTTCTGATCATTTTGGAAGTTTTTCGGGATTGTTCTTGTGTTATTTTTTAACCTTTCAGAATAACTTTGGGACTTTTTTTGTATCATTCCGAAACTTTTTGGGGTTATTTTAATGTGTTTTTGGAACCATTCGCTGCAAATGAAGTAACAAACCCATACCTTCTGACATCCGGAGTTCACTCTTAGTATACATGTCGCTGTTTATTACAAAAAAAAGTTTAAATATAGTAAGATTACATGATTGCTGTTTAGTTTTGAGTAACAAATATTTTGTTGTTTTAACTTGAATACAGTCCCATTACACATACATGCATATACCTCAACGCGTTTCTCTTTGTTTCGCAGGATGTTAAGGCTGTTGTTACACACTCAATCCATTGTACATTAAATTCTATTGGTGGTATTCAAGTGTTGTTTCCATTATTTTCACAATTGGATATGGCGCATGAGGGTATAAGCGATATAAAACGTGATCCAACATTATGGTGAGTACTAAATATATCAGGATCTAAAGTGATTAGATAAAAACTTATTTCTCAGCTCAACTTGAAATCAATGTTTCTTAGTTAATTAATGGGGGAAAAAATTGTATAATGCTTAAATACAAATTTCTAACTTTCTTACACTCTCTCATCTCGTTTAATTCAGTTCAAAACTTTTGGGTTTTATTTGCGAATTGGTGGAAACGTCACAAACCGTACAACAACACATGATACAAAATCGTGGATTCCTAGTCATTTCCTTCATGTTACAACGTTCGTCTCGTGAACATTTAACTTTAGAAGTTTTGGGTTCATTTTTGAACTTAACCAAATATTTGGTGACATGTTTGTCCGCGAATAGTGATTTATTATTGAAGCAGGTAAGTTTTTGTGAATGCATCGATAAAATGTAAATTAAAATTTGTATGTCTTTGATAATTTATAAAATTGTTTTTATATTTTTTTTATTTTATTATCATACGCTTATATCAATATACATATTAAATGAAAATAGTTTTTATATTAAAATTTGTATTTTGAAATAATTAAGTGAAACTTAAAATAATATTTATTTATGTGAATATTTAGGAACTAAAACATTAGGATGGGTTGGAAATTTTGTAATCAATTAGGATGCGGTTGTTGTTTGTGCCTTGTAAATAAAAAATTGTTGTATTTATTTTTCTTTAAGAAGAAGCAAATTCGGCTTTTCATAAAAAAAATTTCAACCGTAAAATTGTGTACGCTTGTGTACGCTTAAAATTTGTAAAAACATAAATGTTATAGATATATCTATGTACATATATCAAACTTCAGCTAGTTGGAATTTAACTTTTTGCCGATTCATAAAATTTAGTTGTCACCTTTACGAAAACTACTGTATTTAAAAAAAAAAATATTTTTTTCAAAATATTAAATTACTCAATTTAGAAAAGTTTTTAGTTTCAAAATCAGAAATATGAAAGTTCGCCATTACATTTTGCCTTAGAATTTCAGAAAAGTAATTTTTTTAATTTAGAAAATTTTTTAATTTTAAAGTTTTTAACTTTCAGACCAAATTGAAATTTTCAAATTTCGTGCATTGAAGCCAATTTTTTATATATTCGCATTCAGTCCAATTTTCGCGAAATGTATTTTTATGATTTCATAGATTTTCTGAAATCATAAATTAGAAAATTTTAAAAAAATTTTTTTAATATTTAGCACCTGCAAGTGACAACTTGCTAGTAGAGCAAAAAAAAAAAAAAAATACAGTTGTTTCCGGAATATTGGAAAAAGTAACGCTACAAAAAAAGAAAAATTACAATTTACATTTGCATAACTTTTTACGCCCTGCTAAATTTCTTCCAACTACATTTCTGACGACTTCAAATTATTTTTTAAATACAAATTCTAAGCCCATGCAAATTTTTTATTTGTTTTTTCAACCCACCCTAATACATTTACGAAAGTATGTAAAGATAAAATTACGTATTTACTATGAAAAGTTTACGCGCATTTCGTTCGCATGTTTGTAAGCATAAATTGACTGCTTAGGTGTCTATAAATTTAATTGACTAGAAAACGTGATAAATTTTGGATATAAATTTTGCTTTTATGCAGTGCAAATGTATTCATTTAATGGTATTTTAAGTAGCTTTAAGTATTAAGTGCGTCAAGCTGCATGGTGTGTTTTATTTTAGGAAATCTATTATTTTTATCATGGCACCGCGGTAAAAGTTGCTAACTTAGCGAACTTTGCGCTTCACACATTTTTTTGCTTCCAACTACGAAAATTTTTCACCATTCGGGCGACATTAAAAGAGACAGCAGCTTTTACCGCGGCGCCAACGAAATTGTAAATCTTTTGCTGTTGAGCATTTTTTATGCTTAAATCAATGAAGTCTATCTACTATTGTTTTTCTTTCATTCTTTCTTTTCTTTTACTTTCTTACGTTTTTCTTTTTAAATGTCTACAGTTAAGCGTGGCCTTGCGATTTCCATATAAAAAAGTAAACATAATTTGGCTTCATTAATTATTTATTTATTTATTGGTATGACAAACTATAGCGGCTACCCCTTATATACATACATACATACATATTGAGTTATGATTACGCTCTCTATAGTTATACCTAAGCACCATGGCGTATGAGTAACATTTCACTTTAGTTGGCCATATCCCTGTATTTTGTGCTGAAAAAGCTTTACTCTAGCATAACGTAATCGCATTTTTCTCCCTTTACAACCAACCCACGTTAGCTGCTCAATATTCTTTCTTAAATTTGTTTTCTTTAATTTTATGCTTTTATACCCAGCTGCGATTTGCAGTGTGTGGCTACTATACTGCTAGCATTTTGATCTCTGCCTCCCTCAAAATATTTTCCTATACTATCCATTGGGGCAACCAAAATAACAAAAATTCACCCTAACTTATTTAATTAGGTTTATTTAAAAATACTTTTTTTTTATTTGTAACGTTATTCTTTTACCCATTTGAAATGCCTTACGAATTCTTTTATTATTGTGCTATTGCATGTTATATATAAACCCCTTTCTAGTAATTCCAAAATTTCAAAAAAAAAAAAAATTCCTTAAAGCATGTCCAATATATCTTTAAGCATTTCCTTATGATACCTGCTAAATCTACCTTAAATTTCTTTTACTACGTAGTGATACTCAAACTGATAACTAATCTAAAATTTTCCTTTCACAAAATCTCTTTCTTTTTTTTCATTTCAAAAAACACAAAACATTTTTCTCCTGAATGCAATACACAAACGTCTTGCTCACACTTGCTTACACTCTTCATGCGCATCGTAATATTTCATTTGTGCAAAAAATTCATAAATACCAAAATAATCTTAAAATTAAATGAAATCATTTCATTGTAAAAACGTCGATTTTATGGAAAAAATGAAATGAAAAAATTACAAAAAAAAATTGTATGGTAACAAATCCATAAACAAACTCAATAAATGCACGTTACTGCGAAAAAATATCGAACTCTCAGTTCTATCAGGTGAAGAAATAACCAATATTGTTTTTCCTGAGTACTTTGTTTCAAAATTTATTTAAAAAAAAGCGAGCTTTTAAACTGTACGTTATTAAATTTATTAAATGGAGCCATAAGCGAAAAAAGCGTCTAGGCACAGATCAAATATTTTGTATATACATATAAACAGTTATAAGCTGTAAACAGTTCATGCTTGAGATTTAAAATTTAGTTATGAGTATAGGCTCTTTTCAAAAATTCAAAAAAAAAAATTTAAAATAAATTTAATAATTAAGTTTCTTTGGAGAACATTGCTCAACATTATTTTGAAAAATGTTATTTGTGTTTCTTATTATTAAAAGTTACTTTATAAGCTATTTAAACGTTAGAAGAAAACTGCTCAGGTATTTTGAAACTCATCTGTATCGTTATTATTATATCAGTACTTGGCACTGTTTAGTCAGCGCATCGACTCAGTCGTGGTCCTTTTTCAGATATGAATTCTGTACTTTCCGACATTAACACCTTGCGCCAGTAGCTATTTTCGGTTTTCTGCCATCTTCAGTGTTTCGTTGTGTTCTAAGAACACGTAGATAGAAGAAAGAAAAGACAGCTTTCGCAAAGCCATGTAAAGGATTACTTCTATTGGAACGATTTTCGATCAACCCTGATAAGGTACATATACATTTTTGACAAATCCTGTTCGGCTTCGTGCCACCTTCAGTGCACTGAGATCGGAACGAAAAACTGCAGTTGGGAGAACAATTAACCATTCGAATTTAGCAAGGAATTTCCGAAAACCGCACAGCCATCTTCAGCGTGCAGATACAAAAAGAACTCAGAACACTGTAAAAAAAAAAAAGGAATTGCCCAAAAGCCATTCTGCCATCTTCAGTGTTTTAATAACGAAACAGCTCTGGGCACTGAAGATGGCAGTTTCATAACCTTCTCAGAAAGATAACTGGAAACGAGGTCGCAGTAAACCTTTTTGGTACATAAAAAGAAATAAATCTAAAACTCACATTCGTAGTATCAAAATATACTAGACAGCCTCGTAATTTACTCTCTTCTACGGTGAGAGGTAGCTTTCTTAAACTTAACTACCAAAAGACATTTTTTGCATAAATCTATTAAATTTAAATTATCAGCTTTTAAGTTAAAACCCCCAAATGACGAATTCTTCACACATTCAAAGTTTGACAGCTCGCTTTAAAACCAATACTAAATTTATACGATTTTTTCTTCCAAATTACTCGTTATATATGTAAAAGTTAGTCAGTTGTATTACACGTGTATTCGTATGTAGTTTCGTGTATAACTTTGTTTCAAATTGGTATTTTCAGTAGTTTGGAAAAGTTGCGTATATTACAGTTGATTTTGTCGCCAAATGAAATAACAAAAAAAAAAAAAATAACTTGTTGACAATTGTTGTAGCGCTTTTAAGTTCAATATATAGCGAATTGAAAAGTTTAAACTTATTTATTAATTGAAAATAAAAAAAGTGAATTTCGTAGTATAATATACACACATACATACATACATATAACACTCAAGTATCACAGCCTCGATACAATTTTTAATAAGTATTTATAGTATTGAAAGCTTTTACACATTATTTCGCACACTTGGAGTGGATTTTATTGCATTGATCTCTTTTCTTTCGCATACTTAAAAATGTACCTTCATTTTATATTTAAATGCAGTGCAAATATTTGTTAGCTTAAGTGGGTGACGTTGGCCATGATTACATTACTTACGCACTTGCAAATGTGGATAGCATTAACGTGCATATTTGAGCAGCCGACACTCACGTGAATCCAACGAAAAGCTTGCGCACGTGTTGTGCTTTTATGGCAGATTTCAAAGTTAATGCTACCGCTAATGTTACTTGAATTAGGGGGGGGGGGGGGGAACTTAACCGTGGAAAAAAATTGTTGACGGAATGTTTGCCTAAATTAAAGCTCATTTTCTTTATTCTCTTTACAAAGATTAATGAAATGGTCGTCGAATATATCACTCGTAAATTATGGTCCAAAAGAAGGCAGAGAGTGTTTGATTTCGTTTGTTAGATAAAAAAAAAAATGACTTAGCAGGGTACTTTGAAGTTTGGTGGTTTTTCGATCCATCATAACCATCTGCAATAGGGAATGCAACTCAAATGCTAACTCCCGGACTATATCATTAGCGATTTAAGATCCACACCTGAAAGAATCATTTATGTATATAACCTTTCAGTACCACCCTAATATGCATATTTCTATATATATGTATATGTACATAAAAATGCGAATGTAATGCACACATTTTAAAAATAAATACGTGCCAATGAAAATAAAAGGGTTGTTGTGTTTAAGCAATTTAAACTTTACTTGAGTGTTAAAAATAAAAAAATTAATAATTCATGGAAGCTCAAAGAGATCAACGAGAGAGTGGCATTAATAAAATTGAAAAATAATGTCGTTTGGTTAATATGTAATGAATAATTTATTCTTAAAGTTCTTAAAATCGATTACTTAAAATACTCCTGCGATAGTACTTTTAAATCTATTTTTTATATTTTAAATTCTTCTATGTGACTGCAGAGATTTGGCATGTATTTTATGCTTCGTAGAGGTGGTCTTTAAGAGGTTATGCTGACCGATTGGCTAAGACTTTTTGATGACAGAAATAGTGGGTTCCTCACCACCATCGACTATTAATGAGTATCTAAACAGATAATGTCGAATTCCGCTTAATTCTTCTCAAAATAAATAATTGTTCGGTAGAATATTTTCGGATGTTCTTACTGTACACCAGTGGTCGGCGTTTTTTTTTTTTATTTGTTATTAATTATTGAGAATTGCTCTTTCATTCATTTTAAATCGCGAACAATTTACTATCACATAAAACAATCAACAAAGCGACAGTACGTACCACTGTGCCGCAAGTGGTTTTTTTCTCTCATCAGAAGAGTGTAAGAATATATGTGAAGAGCGTAATACCCGCACGGGTTAGGTTTGCCGACCAATGCTGTACACAGATCAATAGCATCTATGCTTCGTTGATGACATATACCAATAAGCTCTCCGATGTTTTTTAAATTTCATAGCTGCTGTGTGCAGTAGCTGTCAACGCTCCACTTAATCACAACTTAATTTTCATTCCGCCCTCTTCTTGTTCGAGCTGCTTGCCCAACCATTACCTGAGTTATACATAACTGTCAATTTTGTCAAAAGTGGTAGTGACATTATTTTTACTCCAATGCTTTGTTCGAGTTCAGCTTTCCCTTTCCCCCGTCTTCCACTTCGCCTGACAGTTTAATAATGAGCTATCTGCTGGCTTAATGTTGATATCCAAACTGTCGTTGCGAGTATTTATCGGCCAGTCGACGATATTGTTCTCTTTCTCATGCTGACGCAGTCACCAGTTTTCTACAATTTTAGCTTTTCATTGTTTAACACTTTGTTTCCTTTTTGTATTTTTTTTATTTAACTCTTTTTATTTTTGCTTTAATACTCTTATTATTTGGGTAGTAATTATTGAAAAATAGTGCCGTATTGACTGGAACTCATTACGTTCGCTTGCTCGGTTTAACGCCTTGCAGCACCGAATGTGCGCATGTTGGGCTCAACTCGGCATAACGACTTCGCTTGCAGTCTCGTAAAACATTTCATGCTACATTCACATTTTGCGACTTTTGCGAAATTTCATAAATTTTATTTATGTCAACGCGTCTGTTTGTATTTTCATAACAACGTTGAATTGCTGCAGTGAATGTGGAGAAATCCGGAAAAATGCTGAATTATCGTAACAGCGGTGGCAATTTGTTCTGATGTTGTTGCTGTTCGGTTGTGTGTTTGTTCAATCGGTTTTCATTTCATATTTTTATTTTTTGTTTTATTTTTCATCTTTCATATTTATTATGCTTTATATGTAACAGTGTATGTATGTGTGTAAATATGTTTCATTTTCAGTTGTGCAACGCTTAACGCGTTTTTAATTGCAAGACTTTTCCACTTCCTGTTCACTCAATCCATTGGCCACTCGGACCCAAGAGAAATGCATCTGCAGTTGTAACTAGTTAACTACGTGCAAGTGCATACATATATTCATGGATAGAATATAGAAATAACAGCTTGAGTCGATCTACGAAAAAGGAAGCGGGTAGACTGTCGTTCTGATTGAGCAAACGTTAGCAGAACGTGTAAAAATTTCTTTTATAAAGAAATCTGAAGTTGAATTATGTATAAGAAAAGTTATGACGCTTGTCCATAAATTTTCATTTTTATTCAGATGAGAAAAAATTTAAGCATTTCTTAAAATAAAAAAAAACAGTAATTATTTGCATTAAAACTATTATTTTTGCCCTGCGCCTTAAATATTTGTAAAAATCCAAAAAAAAAAAATATTTAAAAAAAGTTTGAGTTAAAGTCAAAAGTAATCAAAAGAGTTGGATTGTTTTTGAAAAAAGCTTCTGACCACTTAAAATTTTTTTTCTTTGATTATTTTTGATTTTTTTTTTTTTTTGATTGTTTTTTTTTTTTATTTATTGATGATTTTAAGTTTTTTTTTTATTTTTGTTTTGTTTCTTTATTATTTTTATTATTTGTGAAAAATCATGATTCATTTTTGAACATTTTGTAAAAATGTTTCTTTTGATTACTTTAGATTTTTTTTGATTAGATTATTTTTGAGTTTTTTTGTTTATAATTTTTGATTAGATATTTTTAATTTCTAAGATATTTTTTAAAATTTTTTTTTTTGGGTGTTTTTAATAATTGTGCAAAATCATGATTTTGTTTTTGATTATTTTTGAAAAATGCTTCTTTTGATTACTGTAGATTTTTTTACTTTGATTACTTAAAATTTTTTTACTTTGATTATTTTGTTGAGTTTTTTTCTTAATTTTTTGATTATTATTTTTAGTTTTTTAATTTTTTTATTTGTTTTTTTTTTTTTGATTATTGTAAATTATCGTGAAAAGTCATACTTTTTTTTGGAAAAATGCTTCTTTTGATTACTTTAGTTTTTTTTTTTATTATTTTTGACTATTTTTAATAATTAATTAACAATTATAATTTTTTTTGATCATTTTTGAAAAATGCTTTTTTTTATTACTTTAGATTTTTTTTGATTTGATTATTTTTTTGATTAGTTTTGATTATTTTTAATAATTAATTAACGATTATAATTTTTTTGATCATTTTTGACTATTTTTAATAATTAATTAACAATTATAATTTTTTTTGATCATTTTTGAAAAATGCTTCTTTTGATTACTTTAGATTTTTTTTATTTGATTATTTTTGCGTTATTTTTGTTTATTTTTTTGGTTTTTTTTTTTATTAGCTTTGATTATTTTTAATTTCTAAAATATTTTTATGATTATTTTTAATAATTGTGAAAAATCATAAGTTTTTTGATCATTTTTGAAAAACCCTTTCGATTACTTTATATGTTTTTTTTTATTTGATTATTTTTGAGATTTTTTGTTTATAATTTTTGATTAGATATTTTTTGCTTATTTTTAATAATTGTGCAAAATCATGATTTTTTTTTGATTATTTATTAATTAATTGGAAAATAATCATTTAAAATTTACAGTAATTGTAATCAATCATTCAATAGATACTCAGGAATATAATCAAACCGGCAATCATTACGATAAGTAATCATTATCTAACAGGTCGAAATTTAGTTAATGAAATTTTATGATATATGTTTCACACTGAAAATTTGAAAACTAGTTTTGTTTGATTTCAATGAGGGATTGCTGTATCTGATCAAACATGCAATATGTATATGAGTGTAGTATATAGCTAGTTTATATAAGAAATATATAAAGATACATATGTATGTAAATCTTAAAAAACAAACATTGTTACAATATCCATACATCCAACTATATATATATATATATCTTTAAATTATATTTTTTTCTTTTTTTCATGTATTAAACCAATTTTAATTTGTGATTGCTGTGTTTGCTGCATGCGTTTTGAAATCAAAATTGTAATTGAAATTACTCGAATTTCGTTTGCGTTGCGTTACATTGCCTTGCGAATTATCGTTTCCAAAACCAATGTGTATAAAAATTAAAAACAATAACAATAACAAATCCTACTCGTATTGTCGTTATGTTCGTTCGTACGTTCGTTCGTTGTTTTATGCATCCAAATAATGAAAATGATATAATCAACAATCAAAATAAAAACTCCCATTACATGTATGTATAAATACTTACTCTTTTTAATAAATATATATGTTTTTAATAAAAAATATTTATCCATTTAATTGTACTAATTATTTAAATGTACTTACATATATGTATGAGCTTTTGGAGCTTAACAAACTCCATTCTTATATCAAATAGTGTTTTGGAAATTTTTATTTTAGCTATTGAAAAAAACTAATATTTTGCTTTCTATTTCCGTTGTGTTGCAGCTGTTTTGTTTTTCGTTTCTAACGTGGCAGCTGCTCGATCATGTGCTCTTCAATCCGGCGTTGTGGATTTATACGCCAGCCAATGTACAGGCGCGCCTGTATTCATATTTGGCTACAGAGTTTCTCAGTGATACACAAATCTACAGTAATGTGCGACGTGTTAGCACAGTTTTACAGACAGTACACACACTGAAATACTATTATTGGGTTGTGAATCCACGTGCGAAGAGTGGCATCATACCAAAGGGATTGGGTGAGTAGTCTTTAGAATTCGATTTGAAGTGTAAAAATTTATGAATGTAAGCCTACTACATTATCTAATAAATAGCTCCGAAGTAATCCCAAAAATCCCTAGTGAAATGATCGCTAACACAAACCCCAAAAATAATTCCAAAAAAGTTCGAAAGCAATCCCGATAGATTCGGAAAAATGCTTAAATTATCCCGAAAATAGTTTCTCAACAAGCTCTTGTTATGATCCAGAAAACAAATTCCTATATAGCCTCGGATACAATCGCTTAATCACGCCAATAAATCCCGAAATTATCTCGAAAAATCATTAAACTATACTGAAACTAATCACATTGTGGTTCGAAAAAAATGAATAAGTAGCCCCGAAAACAATAGTGTGTATGGAACACCATATGGTATAATTGTTTCATACTCCCGAATTCGAATCTAGCTTGTCGAATTCAGATAATTAGCGGTTCATTTCTTGAAGAAGGTTTCGCTGTGTTAGGTACTTTTGGTAGGCGCAGTTGCAGTTAATGAGTTCCTCTTATTTTGTTTTCCTGACTCTTTAGTATTTAATTTATACTTTTGTGGTGTTATTAAAAATTCATTGTTTTCTTTAATCCTCCTCATTCACAGATGGTCCACGACCAGCACAAAAGGATATCTTAGCGATACGTGCTTACATTTTATTGTTTTTAAAGCAATTGATTATGATTGGCAATGGCGTCAAAGAGGATGAATTGCAAAGCATTTTAAATTATTTGACGACCATGCATGAGGTAAGAAATTGCAAAATTGAAAGCGTATTTATATTTTCATTCTCTCATACATACATACATATGTATGCACGTATTTAGTATAAGTTAAACTAATACATATCATCGTTTTTTATTTTTACAGGATGAGAACCTTCATGACGTTTTGCAAATGTTAATTTCGCTTATGTCCGAGCATCCCAGCTCAATGGTACCTGCTTTCGATGTAAAATATGGCGTTCGTAGTATTTTCAAATTATTGGCTGCTGAAAGTCAATTGATACGCTTACAGGCATTGAAATTGCTTGGATTCTTTTTATCGCGCAGCACATACAAGTAAATATTATACTAAGTAGGGAATAACTCTTGATATATGGTTGCAATAGGAATGTTCTTTTTTATGTTAATTTTACTAAGAAAAAAGTTTTAGACATTTTTAAATGCGATTTATTTAATTTTTTATTTTAATTTTTTTCATTAATTAAGTTTTTCACAAAAATACCTAAAATAAACAAAGCGAACATCCCTAATACTTTGAAAGCATTCACATTGGATATACTTTCAAAGCACCATCTGGCTCATAAGCATGGCATGAATTATTACTGTTCCTTGCAATTTAATAAATGACTTACTTACCTTCTTCAACTAAATTTTTTTTTGTTTGCTTTTTCTCCTTTATTCTTTTTCTTTCCACAATCGCCATTGTCTCGCCTGTTTGCTTTTCATAGACGAAAATATGATGTAATGTCGCCGCACAATTTATATACGTTATTATCGGAACGTCTTTTACTCTACGAAGAATCTCTGTCACTGCCAACGTATAATATCCTTTACGAAATTATGACAGAGCATATATCACAACAAATTCTATATACCAGACATCCAGAAGCTGAGAGTCATTATCGTTTGGAAAATCCCAGTAAGTATGAGATACTATACAAAGCAGTTTATATATACATTAGGGTGATACGTTTCAAAAAATTAAATTCAGAAAAATTTCAGGAAAAAAATTTTTTTTTGTGAAACACATATTAAATATCAATATTAAGATTATAACCTGAGTCAAATACCCGCTGAATTTAACTATACAAAAATTGTAATATGTACTCTTTCCAAGGGTTATACGAACCCCATATTTCCAAAAATTAAATAGCCTATCATGTCATGCTATCCTTTAATAACCACTCTTTATAATTTTCTCATTTCATTTGATTCACTTCAGTGGTTCTGAAAATCATCGCAACTCTTATACGTCAATCAAAACAAACCGAATCGCTAATCGAAGTCAAGAAACTCTTTCTCTCCGATATGACGCTGCTGTGCAATAGCAATCGTGAAAATCGACGCACTGTGCTCCAGATGTCTGTGTGGCAGGAATGGCTTATAGCCATGGCCTATATACATCCGAAGAACACAGAAGAGCAGAAAATCTCCGATATGGTATATTCACTCTTCCGCATGCTATTACATCATGCCATCAAATATGAGTACGGTGGATGGCGTGTGTGGGTCGACACATTGGCCATTGTACACTCGAAAGTGTCATACGAAGAGTTCAAATTGCAATTCGCACAAATGTACGAACATTATGAGCGTCAACGTACCGATAATATAACGGATCCAGCATTGAGACAAGCGCGCCCTATTAGCACGATAAGCGGTTGGGAGCGTGAAGAGCAACAACAGCAACAACATCATCATCATCATCAACAACAACAACAACAACACATACAACAGCCACAGCAGCAGCAACAACTTGAGCATAGCCATACACATCTGCATCATAGACAGGCGGCATTAGGAGCACCCGAAGCGCTCGAGTCACAGGTAAAAGATGCAGAATCGGTGGGTTCACTCGAGGATGTGCCAGCTGTGGATGAGGAAATCGAGATTGAGGATATGGAGACAACAACGAATGAAGCGACAGTGATAAACATAGTCGAGTCCATAAATGCCGATACCACGGCGGACGAAAAAGTGTCAAACGATGGCGATTTGTTAAGAGAAAAGTCCGCACCGAATGACGATACGACCAAACCGAAAATCTCGAACATATCTGATGTTTACAATGAACATATTAAATCGGAAGTGATTGTGACCAGCATAGCTGAAACGCCTGCAGTCGCTGTAACTTGCAACGGTGGCGCTTCGAGTTCATCGATGCCTGCAAGTGCCAGCAGTACGCCAGCAAAATCCGCAATCACAACCAATAGCGGCGGCCAGGAAGCATTATCACAAACGCTTAATCTCAAACCAGAGGATCTTGAGGAAATCGAGTTAGCGACCGCAAAGATTGCTGCCGGCACAACAAACGATGCGGAGCTCGTACAGCAAGTGTTGCAAAACTCTGAAAAGGTCTTGCAAGATTGCAAAATAGTCGCCGATGAAATGCAAGAAGCATCCTCAGTGCTCAAGGATGAAGAGATTGAATTGGCAGTGAATGAAGTTGTGCAAGGTGTGCTCAAGAATGAAAAGAAGCAAGCGTCAAAAGAATTATCCACGGAAGAGACATTAGCCACAAGCAATGACAACAAACAGAATGAAGAGAACAATGTCTTATTGTTGAATACAAAGAATTTGTTAAACAATAACGGCGACGAGCTCAAGACGTCAACAACCAGTGACAAGACGAACAAAACCGATAACAAAGAAGTAAATGCGAACATTGAACCAAATGAAAATGTTAACGAAATAACAGAAACAACAAACAAAGCTGTGACGGACTTACACGCCGAGGCGTCTGTTATTGATACACAACAAAAGACTGAAGAAGATGGCGACAACAAAGCTGCTGAAAATAATATAAACAACAACAACACGAGCACAAATAGTGGCGTGCCTACTGAAGAGCCGAAAATGTCTAAATTGGCAATTGTCGTGGCCAAAGAGCACGGACACGAACATGACCTAATGGATGTAAGTTCTTCGCTTTCGACTACAGTTGAGACCACCGAAGAGATCTCCTCACTCAGTCCCGAAACAACGGTGTCAAGTGCATCCATACCCGAAGATAATTTACTTGGACTCACCGAAGCGACAGCATTTGATGACGAAACCATCAACCACGAGACAATGACAATGGTGAAGGACATTGTCGATAACCTCATAGACAAAGTGATAGACGCCAGTGTGAAGGCTATAGAAAAAGACGAAACGAGTAAAGAAACAAACAACAATGAAATTCTAGATAAAGTGACGCCGAACGATGTGAGTGAAGAGGCCACCGTTTCACAAACAGCCAAAGAAATTGTGGAAGCTGTGCTTACGTCGGCGCTAGACAAAGCTGCTGCTACCACAGAGCAAACCACAGTGCACCAGGAAAACGCAATCATTGAAGCTAACATGACGTCACAAGTGGAGGCAACAACAACGACAAAAGCGGAAACACATGCTGACATTGTGCAGACGGTCGTGAACGATTTGTTGGAGCAAACAGTCAATGCGATAGAAAAATCAGATGAGTCTATGACGGTAGCGGAGAATAAAGTGGTGGCGCCAAACTCCGAAACAAAAGCTGGTGAAGAAACGTTATTAGCGGCTGAAGAAGTTGCAAAAGAAAAGGAATTAGCAGCTGTATCGCTTCCACTTGTAAAAGAAATAGATTCCACCACACAAACAACGCCAAAGAAGCTAACGCATGAGGAGGTGAGTGAGGTGAGCGAGGCTGGGGATCTGGAAAGTGTGGAGGTAATTGAGGAGTTAGTCGAGCAAACTGAAGAGGAGACGCAAACGACACAAGACGAATTGCAAGACGGTATTGTTGATGTGATGGAGGAGGAGCAAGTTAAACAAAGTACTGCCAGCACACAAGTCGAGAATAATCATTTCGGTGAGTAGCAACCATAGAGTTTGAAAATATTTATGTATGTATGTAGGTAAATGTATTGCACATTAGGAGGGGGTTCGAATTTGATGAAGAATTATTTTGAGTAGTTAGGTCTGTAAAAAAAGTTACTTACTAGGTTGGGTTGGGGGAAACATTATTTTTCGCTTGGCAGAGGATTCAATTTTCTATAAGTTTCTATAAAAATGGAAGACTTGAAAATTCCGAAAAAGAAAAATAAAATAAAAATACAATAAAAAATAACGAAATTTTTTTTTCTTTTGGATGCTTTGGATAATTTTACGAATTCTTTATCATTGAAAAAAATTAAAAAACACCGAAAAAAGATAAAAAAAAAAGTACAACAAAAAATAATCCAAAAAAAATTTTTTTTTAATACTTTTGATTATTTTTTTTACTATTGTGGATTTTGTAGGATTGTTGCAAAACTGAAAAAATTTATTTTTTGTTAATACTTGTCATAATTTTGCAAATTGATTACCATTGGAAAAAATTAAAAAGAAAATAAAACAAAAATACAGCAAAAAATAATAAAAAAAAAAATTTTTAATACCTCACAATTTGTGGACTATTTACATTTTTACGATATAAACATACTTGAATACTTTGGATACTTTTTGCCAATTGATTATTATTGAAAAAATTAAAACAAACTAAAAAAAAAATTTTTTGTTTTGCATACTTTTGGTTTTTTTTTTGACTATTTTGGAGTTTTTACGATTGTTGTAAAACTGAAAAAAAACATTTTTGTTAATACTTGGCATAATTTTTCAAATTGATTACCATTGGTAACAAATGAATACTAAAAAAATAATATACAAAACCATGTACAACAAAAAATATTAAAAAAATTTTGTTTGAATACTTTTCATTTTGTGGACTATTTTGGAATTTTTACCATCACTGTAAAAATAAAAAATAACCAAAAAACTTTTTTCTATTTTTCTTACTTTGTGAGACTTTTATTTAATATTTTTTAATTTTCATTTATTTATTTTTATCATTTTACTTGACTGCTGGAAAAAAATATGAAGCTTATTTAAATTTTTTTATTATAACAACTTTGAAAAAAAAAAAAAATTGTAATCACTATAATAGTTTCGATAAAACACTTCATTTAGCAACCTCGTTCATCTCTAATATCTGACCCACCCTAATACGATATTTATATGCAATTACAGCTGTACATTGAAATAACTCAATATTGCGAGTGTTTCAGTTAAGATATAGCAAATTAAGTGAAATGTTCGCCTAGACAAATGCGAAAACAAAGTGCTCGTATTTTTATTACATCTTTACAGCCAAAGTTTCTGCAATTTTGTTACACACTTAGATAAAACCAAGATACATAGCTGTCAATTGTATTGCAATGTAATAAAATCCGAGTCACTAACACGCGCCCGCTCACCCCCCACTGACATTCAACACAGTAAATGATTTCCACAAAATTAAACGGCACGCACATAAACTTAGCTGGGATTTAAGAACCAACCGCACTATAGCACAGGCACTCTTCAATGAGCTGCGATGTTCGAGAGTTGCTCTAATTCTTTTCCCCCTCTTTGGTTTTTCTTTGTACTTTTTTTGGATTTTGCCATGCATTTCAGTTAATTTTTGCATTTGTCGTTTCTCGGTCTGGTTCATTTTTGATTATAGCTTGCGCTGGTGTTAACCAACTTAGGATGAATTTAGGCAAACGGGATATAGACTTTGGTTTAAGAGAGATAGATGAAATAGAGGTAGCGTGAGAGAGATGTAAATTGATAAAAAGATGTAGGGAGTGATACTGATAGTAATAGTGATAGTGATAGTAGTAGTGATAGTGATAGTGATAGTGATAGTGATAGTGATAGTGATAGTGATAGTGATAGTGATAGTTATAGTGATAGTGATAGTGATAGTGATAGTGATAGTGATAGTGATAGTGATAGTGATAGTGATAGTGATAGTGATAGTGATAGTGAGAGTGATACTGATAGTAATAGTGATAGTGATAGTGATAGTGATAGTGATAGTGATAGTGATAGTGATAGTGATAGTGATAGTGATAGTGATAGTGATAGTGATAGTGATAGTGATAGTGATAGTGATAGTGATAGTGATAGTGATAGTGATAGTGATAGTGATAGTGATAGTGATAGTGATAGTGATAGTGATAGTGATAGTGATAGTGATAGTGATAGTGATAGTGATAGTGATAGTGATAGTGATAGTGATAGTGATAGTGATAGTGATAGTGATAGTGATAGTGATAGTGATAGTGATAGTGATAGTGATAGTGATAGTGATAGTGGTAGTGATAGTAACAGGAATATTGATAGTAACAGGAATATTGATAAAAATAGATATACATATGTACATATGTATGTAGATAGAAAGAATTAGAGATAAAAATAGAAAAAGAGGTATCGATAAAGAGGGATACCCGTAGGCATGGAGATAGAGGTCGTTGAAAAGTCGTCATTAGGACAAACGTAAGAAATAAATAGGGGAGCGATGGACATAGTGGTACAAATTGATGAATAAAAGAGATCGTAGAGACAGAGACACATCTACAAATTGAGTTATATCGCTGTGCGTAAAAAAAAATCTGCATATGATTCTCAAGATATACCCGAGCATATTTTCTGAATATAACTCATCATTACGACTGGCCAAACAAAGTTCGCAACGAACTTCAACGCTACTTTTTTTTATGGAATATCTGTTCTTATGCAAATTAATTTTTTTTTTTTTTAAATCACTTTCACGCCACATGTTCGATAGCTAAGATGAAAATCGTCATTGCCATTTTGCAAATTGAGCAATTTTTGTATTCAAAGCAATTCGTTTTCACACTTCCATAGACTTAAACATTTTTTTTCTCATTCTTTTTAGATAACAAACAAGCGCCTCAACAACAACAGCATAAACAACAACAACAACAACATCAGCGTACCAAATCGGGTTCAACACGTCCAATGTTTAGCCCAGGACCAACACGTCCACCCTTTCGTATACCCGAATTTAAGTGGTCCTACATTCATCAACGTCTGCTGTCCGATGTACTCTTCTCACTCGAGACAGACATACAAGTGTGGCGCAGTCACTCAACAAAAAGTGTTTTGGATTTTGTAAACTCAAGTGAAAATGCTATTTTTGTGGTGAATACAGTGCATCTGATATCGCAATTGGCAGATAATTTGATCATCGCTTGTGGCGGTTTATTGCCACTTTTGGCAAGTGCCACGTCACCAAATGTAAGTGCCTTATCGTTGGAATAGCTCAAACTCAAAAGAAAGTAGTAGTAAAAAATAAATATTATACAGAGCAAAAGGGCAAATTGTCGCTTTAACCAACGTAAGATGTACAATATAATTTTGTTGCAATTTAAACAATTTTATTGGACATCGAAATGACGAATAATATCGTCCATATAATATTTTTTTTTATACTAATTTTCTTACCCATATAAAAGTGGATAGCATTCATCTTAGAAATATATTATCTTATTCAACTTTAAAAACTTTCCACTTCAAGTTTGAATTACTTAAAGTAAAGACCAATTCCTTTTTTATTTTGTTTACTTTTTTTCCCCACTTACAGTCTGAGTTGGATGTGTTGGAGCCCACGCAAGGCATGCCACTTGAGGTGGCCGTCTCCTTCCTGCAACGACTAGTCAATATGGCGGACGTGCTAATCTTTGCCACATCGTTAAATTTTGGTGAATTGGAGGCGGAGAAGAACATGTCCAGCGGTGGTATACTACGTCAATGTTTGCGTCTGGTGTGCACATGTGCGGTGCGCAATTGTTTGGAGTGTAAGGAGCGTACACGCTATAATGTGGGCGCAATGGCGCGCGATGTACCCGGCGCAGCACATCTACAAGCGCTTATACGTGGCGCACAAGCATCACCCAAGGTAAGTGAAAGAAAGAAAAGAAGAAGAAGAATTTTAAAACAACACAAAACTTGCATTGCTATCAAGCACATAGTAATAAACATATACATGTGTATGTGTGTGTAATATGCATTAGGGTGGGTTGCAATTTTTTGCTTTGGTTTTTCGCTTACTATTTCGATGGAATTTGTTGTTATCTTATAAAAAATCACATTTTGATTTAAACTTTTGAATTAAAGACTTGGGCCCCTTAGTATGTTAGAAACACTTTTTTTTCAATTTTCTTTATTTCTAAAAATAAAACGTTCTAAGAGAACAAACAACAATTTTTTTTTTTTGCAATGCACCCTACTATACATACACAAACATGCTTACAACACATCACAAAGAGAAGAAAATTAAAAATCTACTGCACTTTCGGAAGTGTTTGTTTTCCGCAAGTTTTCCTCGTAACCACGAGTACCCCGCTGGCAACAGTAATCATGCACTGCTGCTTAGTTGTTTTCTTGCTGCAATCCTTGTCTTGACTTTATAGCCTTCAAGTGGCTTGCTTCTAGTGCTCTTTGCTGCGGTTGATGCTATGTAGTATGTATGTATGTATATACGTGAATATATACCAATACAATAAAGGCAGTATATAGCTATATATAATGGTGCCTGACTACATACCAACCCCTGTAGGAAATCATTAACAAATTGGATATATAAAGCATATATTATAGAAGTTCAAAAAATTGTTTTTCTTTATAATTCATGCTATCGCTTAATAATCATGATTACTATGCGATTCCTACAAACTTAATCGTCATTAATTGAAAGTAAATTAAAAATAATATAGGTAATTAGGCATTTGCTTAGTTGTTATCAAAAAATACTAGAATCATTATTTAATTATTCTACTATGCAGTATGTAATGGTAATTACTTTTTGATTCGTTTGAATTGTAATGACCTATTCCTACAAACTATAATCGTAAATTAATTTAAAGTAAATTAAAAATAATATAGGTAACTAGGCATTTGCTTAGTTGTAATCAAAAAATACTAGAATCTTTATTTAATTATTCTAAGTACTATGCAGTGTGTAATTGTAATTACTTTTTGATTCGTTTGAATTCTAATGGCCAAGTAATGAACAGTAACTGTAAACTGCTGCATTAAACTAGTAATCATAATGATTAGTAACCACCACTTAATTATTTTGGTATATAGTTAGTAATTGTGATTACTTTTTAACAACTTCATATTGTAATCGTAAAATAATCAATAATAAAAGTTAATAAACTATTTCTAAAAAAATATTTTACTTTTAATAATTATGAATTATTATTATTACTTAAAAGTTCTAGTGTGTAATTAGTAATCATGATTACTTTTAGATTGTTTTTAATTATAATCGTAAAACGATCAGCAATATCTGAAAGGCAAATGAATTCTCAGAAAATAATTATTAAAGTACTACTCCTTTTGATTAATAAACACTACTTAATTATTATTGTATTTAGCTAGTAATCATGATTACCTTGTAATTCATTGCAATTGTAATCGTAATAGCTTTATTTTCTGCTGGTACTCAACTTAGTAAACACACACATACATATCTTCCTTGTCTTAGTTTTAGTACTTGGCATGCTTTCATCAATAACTGCTGTTGTCAAATGCTTTGCCATTGCAAAAGCTGCAGCAAAGCACTTCGCATATTCTTTGACAGTGGCTTGCCTTTTGACATTTTTGTTCAATACAACTCTCACACGATCTCCCTTTTATTGTTGCTCACACGTCATTTATTTTTTATTTCATAACTTTGTTTCTCATTTCAGAATATTGTTGAGTCAATAACAGGTCAATTATCCCCAGTCAAGGATCCTGAGAAGCTATTGCAGGATATGGACGTTAATCGTTTGCGTGCCGTTATTTATCGTGATGTGGTAAGTTTGTTGCGAATAAAATGCTACTTTGAATGGTGAAATTTGTAAACTAAATGATGATTGTTATTGAGTGCTTCGAGAAATCATTACAAAAAATGTGTTAGCTTTAGCTAAGAGCTGTAATTGGAAATATTTTGAAAGTAATGAAGAATACAGACATTTTTAGTTTAATTTTAAATATCTGCAGCACTTTTCATTTTATATTATTTTCATACAAAATTTTACCAAAATCATTAAACTTTTAGCAAACTTTACTGCTCATTCCTACATATCTACAAATTACACAAAAAAACAATGAATTTCCTTTCCACTAATTTCTATACTTTTCCCAATGCCCTTTTCAGGAGGAAACTAAACAAGCGCAGTTCCTTTCACTCGCCATCGTTTATTTCATTTCCGTGTTGATGGTATCCAAGTATCGTGACATATTGGAGCCGCCAGCGGAGCCACAAATTCAACGTCAGTCGCCAGTGATGCAACGTTCTGCAGCCGGTAAGTGTAGCCAACTATTTTGTTTCTCTTTATTGCTAAGCATTTCTAGTTATTTGCAGTATTGTTTTTGATCTACTTATTTCTTTAAATTTATTTCCTTTTATCTTATTGCGGTTAGTTTGTTTAATTACTTTTCATATATTTTTTAAGAAATGCACCAAAATTTGTTGCACATAATTTTATTTGAAATATTTGGACGAAAATATATTTTTACCTATGCTGAACTAAAACTAACGAGCAAAAGCGTAAAAATTATTGGTAGCTAATTAAGTTTCTTTACTAATCCCAAGCAACAAAAAGTACACACAATTTAAGTGTTTTATTTAGAATTTTGTTTTGAAAGGGGGTAGCTAATTATTTTGATTATTTGTTTTTTTAATTATATATATTATTATTGTAAATAAATTTGTGAATATTTTAGTCAAACTCATTTATAAATAGAATTTCATTTATTTAAAACAAATTTAATATTAGTTTAAATCTTAATGTTTTTATAGTCTGTGCGCCTTTTGTTTTCGTATGAAATGGTGCCCTCTTGAATGTATTGGTCGTCCATTCATATTTATGTTGACTTGCTGCCCGGTGTAACTAATGCATTCCAGCAAGGCGGTAATAAAAACAAAATTTAATTTTTTTTTTTTAATTTTTTTTTTCTAATTTTTTTTTTTTTTTTAATTTTTAAATTTTTTCATTAAAGTTTTTTTTTATAAATTGATTTTTGTTCAATTATAAATTTTTCTTTTTATATTTGACAACAAGTATCGCTAATCGTTATTTCCCAAATGTTTTTCTCTCTTTCTCTTTTTCTTTTAATTTTATTTCACGCTGCTTTGTTCGGATTTTCGTATTCAAAAAACAAAAAAAAAAAAAAAACAATAATTAAAAAAAAAACTTGATGCGTTTATCCATAATATTAATTTATATGATACCACCGCATCCATGCAAAATAAAACAAACGAATGCTTATTCGTATAATCCTTCATAATCAAATATCTGTATACCAAAAATCTACTGTATATAACACAAAAAAATGTTGTGATGTGTTGAATTTTTTTGTGGTTGGTCTGACAAATAACTTGTTATTTCACGCGGCGTACATTTTGTATAATTTTTATCGCTTAAATTCTATTCTTACCTATTGTTATAATGACAAAACCATTTTAATTGCAATATACCATACAAATCCCATTACCACAACATTAATCATTTTCACTACCATTGCCTCTCATTTTCATTCACATTACCATTACGGTAATCGTTTCATTGCCCTTCGAATTTTTCATAACATTTTTTCGTTTTACACTTTCAATTACCATTAACGTCTACACCAATTTAAACCAAAAATATTTTATAAAAAACCTTTACATTACATCTACCAATACTATTTCCATTACCTTTAATCCATCACTTACCACTACTTTTGCCTTACATGATCATACAAATTTTATTGCTACAACAATTATCGTTTTATTTACCATAATCTCGCCTCTTTGAATTATAAAAATAACTTGATTAACACAATTATTATCATTTACATTACCATTACGACAATCATTTCATTACTATTATTATTCTTATTATCATTTCCATTAAATTTTTCTTGGCATTTGCACTTCCGTTACCATTGCACCTACCATTCCACTTAAAATCATATATATTTATTACAAAATATCTACCAATACTATTTACATTACTTTATCATAACCCTTGTCACTACTTTCCCATTACATTATCATGACAATTCCTTTATAACAAAAAATTATATTTACTCCGTACATTCCAACTGCAAAAACAATTTCATTACCTCAACCTTTCTTATTTACATTGCCTTAACCATTCTCATTTACATTACCATTACCACAACTATTATGATTAACATTACTATTACGAAAATCATTCCATTACATTTCTGTTCGCATTTTCCATTAATATCATTAATTTCAATTCCTCCCCTTCATCGCGTACACATCCCTTTCCACCACTAAACCATCGCAATTAGAACCCTCAGGTCGTCCCCTGTTTCCACAGTGGTCGCACCATGTATATCCACAATTCCTGCCTAGTAATTCACATCAAAGTCACATGCCTTCGGCAACATTGACGACAACATCCAATATGCAGCAACAACATACACAAACATCGTCGCATCATCATTACTATCATCACCAACAACAACAACAACAACATCAGCAGCAGCAACAGCAAATGGCTTCATCGCCACACCAACAACAAATGTCACAACATCACAACTACACGCACCACTATGCTTCTATGCAGCAACAACAACAACAAAAACAGCACCAACACCAACATCAACACCAACACGCCACATACTACAGTGAGCCACAACAACAACAACAACTACACAATCACACGCTGAGCGCTGGTAGCAGCAACAGCAGCAGTAACTACGCAGGCAATATTTCACCGCCACTAGCCACACAGTCAACAAGTTCCTCAGCCTCGTCATCGGCCACCTCACAACCGGCTTCATCATCATCGTTATCTAGTTTGGCATCACAGCCAGCAGCGACACGCCATCATCACCAGCAACAACAACATCAGCATGCACACCAACAACATCAGCATCAGCATCAACATCAGCGGCATGCACAAAAACATCACTACCATCACCAACAGCAACAGCAACAACAACAGCCACTACCACAACAATTCCAACAACATTACGGAATGATGAATGGCACTGGCAATCAAATGGTCAATGGTGGCAGTGGTATTGGTGGTAGCAGCAAGGGTGCACCACAAAATGCAACTCAGCCAAATAATAGCCATCAAGAACATTTTGTTGCTAATGCTAGCGATATGAATGGTGGCAATGCTTACCATCAATATATGCGGCAAAGCGGAGCTATGATGAATGGTGGCAGTATTGGTGGTGGTGGTGGTGGTGGGGGTGTTACACATCAAAACGGCATCGCTGTCGATTATCACACACACACACATACACATTCAATTGGTGTTGGTGGTACAGTGAATGGTGCTACCAATAACAACAATGGTGTTGCCTTAAAAAACAACAACAACAACAATAATAACTGCACAAGTAATGCCATGGGTAGCGTACGTGACGTCACCACAGCTAACAGCAGCCATATAATAGGTGGTGTTGGTGTTAGTGTTGGAATTGGCGTTGGCATAGATGGTGCAGTTAGTGGCGCTGCTACGACGTTGCCATACAAGAATAATGGCTTGAATAACAATTACCGTTACAATGGCCGCACCAATATCGGAACAGGTACTACCAGTGCAGAAATTTATAAGCGAGCGAAGCAAAGCTCTACATATGATTTGCATAGAAATGTTCACCAAAGAACGAATTATTCGCAGTAGTATTAGTGACATCGGTGTGCAATATTCAGTATCGATTTTATATAAGATGGCTACGCTTGACCAAGGACAGGAAGAAATTGAAAAAAGACTGAAAAACGTTGAAAATGTTTGGTTTCACTAGCGACTTAATTTCTCCCAATTTTCTATACAATGAAAAATTTTCTAGAAAAAGAATACCTTTACTTTACAATGTCCTACTTAGGAAACTTGGTGATACCGAAAAGGGATATTTTGTTGAATTAGAAAGTAAAAAGTTCAGATAGTATAGCTTTTAGTGTGTTTGACTGCCAAACCGAAGATCTAAAGTTTATATCTTGAGGGAGATATATTCAAAATTATTAAAAATTTACAGCTTGGCGCATCGGCAGTTCTTGCCAGTCCTTTAGTTCTTTGAGAGTGATCAAAAAAAATCGGTAATAAATATAAATCAACAACCACAGTCTTTAGACACCCGTTGCATCCGCAATAAAAGATTTTTTTCTTTTTATGATGATTGATTTCTAATTCTTACTAACCTATTGACCATCGCTATAAAGCAGTGGTCGGCAAATACTTTCCTGGCCGTCGTATCTTGCTCGACCTTCACAGCTACACAATCGGATTTTTACACTGATGTATGCAACCCGAAGTTCAATGAAAAGAGCATTTATAAACATTTTATTGAATTTCGAGTAACGATTAAATTAAAGAGGATTTCCACCTTAAGCCGCTTCCTAATAACGTTACTGAAAATATTAGCACACTGGTGTCAACATTTTAGTTGAAGAAAAATCTCGCATACATACAGCAATGCAAGTCTGCATATCAATTCTTAGTTTTAGCTACTATGTAATTTCTCTTCACTTAAGTACTCTTAATGTATCTATATATATGTATATTGTATCTTATTGTATCTAAGTGTTTCGGTTTACTCGTTCTTGTTCGTTGAACAAATTTTGCATTCTTCATTTATTATTTGTGCGCTGAAATTAAATACATCAATACTAAGTTTGTTGAAAATACTTGACTACTCTGATTTTTTATTTCGCTTTCAATTCGTTTTTAGTTCTTTAGTTAGTTTCTCTTCATTTGCTGTACGACAGACATTGTTGTTTAGCGTTTACTTGGCTTGCCACTCAATCAAATGTAGTTTCGTGTTGTCGATTGTGGCTTGTGTGGTGGCATTTTAATTAAGTCGTTTACCAATTTTAAATGCCCGAAGTTTGAAAATTAATTTCTTTCAACCTGGAATGTTTTTTTTTGTTTTGTGTACGTTTTGTTTTACTTGTTGTTTGATGAGACTAAACTTTTCGCTTTTGAGTTGGCAGTTTTATCACTAACTTCAACTCTTCTACATTTTTGTTGCATCTTTTTTTTTTTTTTTCTTCTCATCGTCCTTTAATTAATCTTTTTTATGCGCTTTTCTACGTGTTTCATGTTTAGTTTTTCTTCTTAATTCTTCTTTCTTTTATTTGTATACTTTTTTGTTTCATCCAAAAGAGCTACCTTCCTATTTTCATTGTCATCGGCACCATCACGCCCACAACAACAAATTGCATTTTACTTCTTAATTTCTATTTCCGCACAATCCACAACCTGCGTGCACAACCAAACTGCATTTTGAGCAAAATAGCAACAACAACATCAACTAATAGCATTGCATGACAATTTGCTTTTTGCACGAAGTTTCTTCTTGTTTGTTTCGCCATTTTCTTTTTTCTCAACATAATGTGCTTATTCTTAGCCATATCGATTGTACAACTAATTTAAGTGAAACAAGTTTAAAATATTTAAACATCTCAAGCGTTTTGTACGTGTAATGAACTGTTTTTTTTTTTTTTCAGACAGTCCTTTTAAATTCCATAACTTTCTTAAATGGTTAGGAGATAGAGGGACTAAAACAGGATTCAGTTTCTCAAACCTTCTCAGATTAATCGAAGCATGACCAGTCTATAAAATATGGGTTTGTTGAAAATTTATGCAAAAGAAGGTTCATTAGAATCTATTTAAATAACATTTTTAAGGAAGAGAAAAATAAAATTAAAAATTTAAAAATTTCACAATACGAGCTGTTTATTTTGAAAGTGGCTTAAGTCCTTTCTGGAACTAAGCGTATTTATCTAGTAAATTTTACAAAACATATTGCGTTATATATTCTAAAATATTTGAGGTCACATAATCATAAAAACAACTTAATACAAGTTAACAATTTGTTTGAAATAATTCATACACAAAACCTTAAATATATGCATGTAGGAAAAAATGGACTTAAAGCATTTTCAAAATAAAAGGCTCATATCATAACCTCAAATTAAACTAGCAGACACAGAACTTAATTTCGATTAATCTCCTACAAATTATTTTATACGTTTTGTGGAATCACAGTGCATTTCCATGACAAATGGTTTGATGACACTACAAAGCTTGGGTTCCTTCATGGTCTGTAAAACAGAAATTTTGTTCGCAAATTCCTTTCAAATGATCTTATCATATCAACTATGGAAAAGAATTGTACAAGTAAACACGTCTGGTTTTGTAATAAATTTAAACAAAATTTTATTCCCTTGAAATTAATCATTTGAATTGCCGCAATTTAATTGAGTAATAATTGTTTATGTCATCTCTAGCTTCAACATAAATTTAATTATCAGAGATATATTCACTCAATTGCTTGTGTTAAATCATTAAGGTTTCATAACATCATTAATTGATGGAGTTTTCATGGTGTCAAGATAAAATAATATCATTAATTAGTAATTACAACCCATGCAGACATACATATGTACATATATACATGAGTATATTTTATGTCTTAATTTTGTGCATGCTAATAAAGCTGTCAACACTTTAAGAGCTGATAATGTCAAGCACCTCAGTTAGGCAAACGTAAATTATTACTTAGCACATCAAGGTACAAACTTGCATATTATATGTACATATGTATATCTAGTAAAATCTGTACATATACATACATACACATAGAAGTGTAAAATGCAACACTGCGTGCAATTTTCTGAGTTGTAAAATTTAGTTGAGTGCATAAATGCAGTTGCTGCTAGCTTGTATATGATGTTGACGACAGCTAAATCCACAAGAGCCTGCAGCACTTCATGTAAAACGTAACATGCCCCCAAAAAACAACAACACTGCTAAGATGCAAATTCTAATTTACTACTTAAAAGCTCAACACTGGCAGTGTTGATTGCTATGTGGCAACGATTTTCATAAACTCCTAAACTAAATTTTACTATACCCTTGTATGAGGGTGTGTATGTGTGTGTGTTAACCGTAGTAATGGGCGAAAAGTGTGTTGTTGACAGGTTAAGCATTACACTCACACATGCATATACTCATTCATTTATGTAGCTTATATGTATGTACGTGCTCGGGGGAGCAAAGTAGTAATGAACTGCAAGGTTGATATGAAAAGTTATTAACCAAATGAGCATTGAAGCGGTTCCGAAAACGAAATTTTTGAACAAAACATGAAATTTATAAAACAACTTATTAAATTTTATATAGTTAGGGCGGCTATTCAGCTTTTTTGGAGGAAATTGATATTTTCCACTTTTAATTTTGGCTTATAAAATACTAATACAAAATCCATCGTTCAACAAAGTAGCAATAGACTATTCAAACTCGTGAAACTTAAAGCGAATTGTTTACTCCTACTAAGCGTATGCTATCAAGTAGAAAAACCGACAGCAGCTGGAATAAACCAATAAATAAAAACGAACAAAACACAAAATAAAGCAAATGTGTGCAATTCACTTCTTCTTAAATAAATATATTTGCCCATACATATACTCGTATACTAGGAAAAACACTGAATGGGAGTTTTTTATCTCAATTTATGTAGACCAATTTTAGATAAAAACTCCTTTCGAATTTTTCGCTCTCCCATTCCTGGTTTTAGCACAAAAATTCCTTTTTAATGAAATAAAATAAAAATAAAATAAAATAAAATAAAATAAAATAAAATAAAATAAAATAAAATAAAATAAAATAAAATAAAAAAAAATAAAAGAAAATAAAATAAAATAAAATAAAATGAAATAAAATAAAATAAAATAAAATAAAATAAAATAAAATAAAATAAAATAAAATAAAATAAAATAAAATAAAATAAAATAAAATAAAATAAAATAAAATAAAATAAAATAAAATAAAATAAAATAAAATAAAATAAAATAAAATAAAATAAAATAAAATAAAATAAAATAATTTAAAATAAAATAAAATAAAATAAAATAAAATACAATAAAATAAAATAAAATATTTGAAACTAAATAAAGTAAAGTGAAATGAAATGAAATGAAATAAACTTAAATAAAATTAAATTAAATTAGAAAAATAAAAAATAAAATAAAATAAAATAAAATAAAATAAAATAAAATAAAATAAAATAAAATAAAATAAAATAAAATAAAATAAAATAAAATAAAATAAAATAAAATAAAATAAAATAAAAAAAAATAAAAAAAATAAAATAAATTAAAATAAAATAAAATAAAATAAAATAAAATAAAGCAAAATAGAATAAAATAAAATAAGTAAATAGTATTTTATGAGAATTCTTGGTAATTACACACAACATCGTTAGTGAGAAGTAAAATTACACATATCCTGCCGCTCAACGAAATAATCTGCAGTCTTCATCGGCTTAATTAATGAGTAAAATCATTTCCCTTGTCACACTTAACCATAGATATACCTATATTTCCCCCCCCCCCCCTTTTCTATCTTTAATAATTTGTACGTTTGCCATGCCGGAAGCTGACGCAGTTGTTGCTGCATTTATGTGTATTTGTACGTTTGCACGCCACTCACTTGCAAATATATTTATTTAGCACTTATGAGCATTACACCCATCATAAATGTGTTGTGCAAACAATTTTATGCTAACAATAACGAAATTATACCAACATGAGCGCACATACAAACACACACACATGCATATGTATGTATGTATGTGCGCCATTAAACATGTGTACATATATTCATTTCGTTGTATGCGTGCAATAAGCATTTATTTTACATTCATGCATATGCATGGGCCTGAAATTGACATAAGAGTGTCAACTGCAATTTCATTGCTATATTATATCATACTCGAGTTGTTTGCTATTGTTGTAGTCGTTGAGTCGGGTCGCTGTGGTTGCTACGTGAGTGGCTCAAGTAGTGTTGCTGCTTCACTCAAGCAACCCAGCGCTCATCCAAACAATCAGATCTACAAACAAATACTTACATTTGTACGGCGATCTGCATAATTTGCTCACTCATTCACAATTGCTGACGACAACAAGCTTGGCTGTAGGAGCAGTTTTATAATGCTATTTTGCAAATAAAGCTTCGGTTTCCAAATATTTTTATGTACATTAGAATGCTACATTCTTCATATAAAAAATGTACTTATATAGTCAAAAAGTACCATTTTTGTAAATTTAATAGTAATCTAGGACTTTGAGTACAATCGTTAACTCACATTTACATAAAGATTAAAAATTATTTCTGAAGTCTTCTTATGAGTCGAAACTTATAATTTATTTAGTAATTCTGACTAATTTACTTTAGTTTATGCACATAAATAGAACAAAATTTTAAATTATTTTTCAATGTGAATTTTTTCTCACATTCGTGTTATTCATGCACATTCATATGTATACAGTCATACAGTGACTGCTTTTAACTTTGCTAAGAGATTTCAATTAAATGACTTAAGTTCACTTTCAGAGACACTTTCCTCAGATTACTTAGTAGTTTCACTTTAAAAGCGAATTTGCTTAAAAGTTTTTAAGAGACTTTACTCAACCCATTTGAAATCTCTGTAGAACTAGGCTTCAGTCAAATGACTTACATTAACTTCAAAAATTTATTTATTCGGATTACTTAAATTAATGTGTTAATTGAATTTTATTGAATTTTCGTAAAAAATAGACTTCTTTAAATGATTTCAATGGGAGATTTCATTGTAATGGAATTATTTCAATGACTTCGATAAGAGATTTCATTCAAATGGAACTATTTCAAAGACTTCTATGAAAGACTTTATTCAAATTAAATTATTTCAATGATTTCACTGAGATAGCTTATGAAAATGGAAACTTTCCAATGATTTAAATGAGTGACTTCATTCATTGAATTACTACAAAGACTTCAAGCAGAGTATTAATTCAACTGAAATTGTTACAATGAATTCAATGGCAGAATTCAGTCAAACGGAATTATTCCCATGACTGTAATGGGAGACTTCATTCGAATGAAACTATTCCAATGACTTCAATTCATAATTGATTCTACTATTTCTAAAGAATATCTTCAGTGAATACTTCTTTTTACAGAATTCCATTTTTAATGGGTACTTTCAAACCATTAATAATTGGAAAGTTCTCTAAACCTGCTGTACGGTATTAAGCCCATAAACACAATATTTTTGCAGAGTCAGCCTAATGTGGACATTTTCTTGTAAAGATATATGTACATATATACCTTTATCTGTATGTATTTTTGGTGTATACTTTTGTTTAAGTGTCGCTGGCAAACACATTCACTTATACTACGTCTGTCACTTTGTTGTTGGTTTTATTGTAGTCATAGTTCTCGTCATCGCTGTCAACTTGCTGGCACCATTTTACATTGTTCAATGCGATGGTTGGTCGCTTCGTTTGTCAAATAAAATTTTATTACATAATCTTATATGGATGTATGTATATGGTTGGACTCGCTAACACTCATACATACATACATATCCATTGTATTTATGTATATATGTTAACAATTGTTTGTGTGTTTGCCATATTACCGCAATGTGCCAATTGTCATAGCAATTATCACCAAAAGGAAACATCAGAAAATTATTCATCTGGTGTTGATGTTTTCATCTTTCAACACCTCTGGAAAATTTATTCATGAAATAGCCTCATTTTTTGTATTCGATGTGTAATATAATTACCATAATTCTAACGTTAGTTCCACCAACCAGCCGCAGCTGAGTCGTATCGAATGCATGCGGTTTCAATATGGAGACTTTTAAAGCTAGCCCCATTCATTTGTCGATTGAGTTGCAAAAACAAATAAAGAAGCAATTGTAAGTTGTAAGAGGATGGCAGCGCGCCTGACGGATAGGCCTTATAAAAACATAATAATACTCACTTTAATGTGTTTTAACTGGAAAATATATCAAGCTTACCTTAAGTCGAAGTATTATGCATAAAGTTATCTTGAAAATAAACCTTAAGTTTTATAACACCAGCTCAGAAGCTAAAAGCTGCTTAGGTATATTGCATCAAACAGATCTTTCTACAAACTATAAGCTTTCGGTTTTAAGATCTTTGAGGAACAGAAATCTCTTGAAAATTGTACTCCTTATATTGTATAGCCTTTGTTGAACTGAAGTAAGCCAAAAATTTTTAGCTTAAAGTTGGTAAAAAAAAATATAAATTATTAAATTGACTGTGTTAAGATGGTTAAACAATTTCAACAATTGTTGAACTTGTTTTGTTTTGTCATAAAAATGTGTTGCTGTCACAATTGTTGATTGCTGGCCAAAGTAATTGTGGATCTTTCGATAAACTCACTTTTAAACCGTAGTGTTGTTGAATCCGAATATTAGGCAGATCTGATATGTATATGTTATTATAATAATAATAATACTATTTATATCAGTTGAAAATTCCACAAACCAATATTTAAAGCTGCATCCAACAAACAATTTCGTTGGCAATTGTGATAGCGCCGCATATTTGTAGTTGTAGCTGATTTTATTATGATTTGCTCCACGCTTCAGTGCACAAATTTTATAAATATTTTTATATTTTCTTTTGTTACATTTTTGTTTTAATTTTTTAACTATAAATATATAATTTGCTGGCATTATATTAATGATATAAATTATTTACATATGTATTCAATAGTTATTTGGTAAGATGTATCTATCTATATATTTAAAAGCTTGTATCTATATAAACTGCTTACTGCGCTATTGGGTAATTTGAGGAACGTTTGTAGTTACTATTGTTGTGCTATATATGTATGTATCTATATATATATACTTCATATGTTAAAAGCTAATACGAATAATTTTGCTTAAGATACTGCCTCGACCTAAAGGTTTGAAGAACTGAAAGCTGTGCTTACAAGAGCGCAGTAGCTTCAACTCTTCTTCATTACTGTCCTAATAATAGAAATTTAGTTTGAAAACAATCTATATACATATGTAGATGTTTACCCTTTCTTCTATCTTTACTATAACTATAGTTTTTGTCTCTCTTTGTAGCAAAATTAATAATTTAAAAAAAAAAGTTTTCGTTATTGTCATCGATTCAAAGATAATCTTAAATTTCTAAAATACTTAGACCCTTTATATTATTTTTGATTATGGATTGGACCAAAAAATGTGTAACCAATGCAGAATAGTGGCGACATAGAACTCTCTTCTATTTATTTTCTTCACAACTGTTTCTCACTGACAGTGTTTTACGATTTTTATGTTAGACTAGAGAGATTCCCGAACTTCGGTTACGATTAATACCGACTTCAAGCTTTCAACTATACTCAATATCAGAATTTATCTTCTCGTATATACATACATCTGTTTCCTATAAAATAGAAACAAACTAATTACAACTATGACTTGAGAAGCTTATTTAGTAGAGGTGGAAAACTGTTGATATGTATATCTCTATCGATAGTAGTTACGTTATTTTCCTCATATCGATATTATTAGATTTAATTATGGATAAATACAAAATTGTCGATTACTTACAGACCTTTTGGGGGCATTATAAATATACGAAAGAAATTTAAAATTTTGTTATCGATTAAACGCCATTTCTTTTCCGAAGAAACCCTGCCACACAAATCGATTATAACAGCAAAACAAATTATTGTTGTGTAAAATAATATATACATATGTCAATAGCGACGATATATCAATAGTTTCCATCAATGTCATCCGTATTTATCGACAGCTTAAGCGACTCTAAATACTAATTATTTGAAATCGTAAACAAAAATATTAACGCTTCCTTGCGTCTGTGTACTTAACCCTTCCTCCAAATCCTTCTGTTCTATTATAATGTTAAAGCATTTTTGCTAGTTGTTGTTATTGTTCTTTAAGTAGCTCTAGTTATCTTAAATATTATACAATAATGGAATTATATTATTTTCAAAAAATTCATGCTCATAATTTCTTCTTCTTCTTATAACAAATATAATATAAATGCATTCCGCTTAATCAACTGCAATCAAATCTAACAACTGCCTACGTGAACTTCATCATCGTCAGCCACACGCACGATACAAGATGGTGACTATGAAATTATTGTTGTCGATGAAAATAATCCCTCAGTGTTGGCGGATAATGATTCACATTCAAGTGGACCACCCTCAATTAAGGTGAGTAGATAGTTTAAAATTGTTTTTTTATATATATGTACACATGATTATTTTTATTTGTACATATATTTTAATGTATGTTCATATATCAGTTAAAAAAAAATTATTATAGGAATTTTAAGTAAGAAATGGTACTTGAGGAATATTTGCAGAAGTTCTATATAACAAATTTTTCTTAATGAAAAAAAAAAATAAAAAATTATAGCATAGCATATAATCTTAACATATGCCATTCATTATATTCTAGTTAACTTAAATAGTAATTTCATTTTCCATACTTAAATATGTTACAATCCATCAACTGACAAAATTTTATACACATACAAACACCAACAACAACACTACTACTAATAGCATACATATCCACTACAAAATATGAGAAAATCACAGAAAGTTATCAGCGCATCCTCAAAACAGAGGCGACAATCCATTTTTTAAATTCAGAAATACCTAAAGTAACATTTCCAAAGCGATGTTGTTGCTTATTTTTATGTATTTAATAAACTTTTTCAGTGTTCCGTTTCATATACATTTGCATGTGCATGTTTAGGATTACAAATTGTTCGTTGCCGTCTTTACAAGTTTCTGCGAATAATATTCCAGTGTATATTTTTTTCATAAAAAAAAAACACTGTACCACAACAAAATATCAAATTTTTTAGCTCATAAGATTCATACGAGAGAAATAAATGGCAAACTAGAAAGTCATTCCTAAACCATTAGAAAGTCATTCCTAAACCATTGACCAAAATCAAGCCTTTAAAGACTTGTTTCAGAAAATATTTGCGGGAAACTCCAAGTTTCAAACAAATTTTGAAATGCACTAAAAAGTATTAATTTGTCCTCAACTTAACTTTTTTATAATACATATATATATATGGCGCGATATGCAACAGTTATATCATCAACCTCCTAGGAGATTTTTGCGCCGAGCTTCTCTTCCAATTTGTGGTGTGCCGCTTTGAAATTTTTCCTACAAATTGGCGGGACCTACGGTTTTTCGCCGACTCCGAACGGCATCTACAAAGCAGATGAATTTTTGCTGAGAAGCCTTTCATGGCAGAAATACACTCGGAGTGTTTGCCAAACCACTGCCGAGGGGCGACCCCGTTTTGAAAAAACTTTTTCAAACTACTTTTTGATGTAACCTATACCAGGGCTCGAACCCGGACCTTCGGTGTGGTAGGCCGACAATACTACCTCCACACCACGGTGGCCGCCATAATAATAATAACAATAATAACTTGGCACGCGCGTGAGGTTTTTCAAGGCAGAAAACTACTCGGAGGTAGCCGATTAATGCCGAATGGCGATACCGAACAACTTGTTCTAAATACATTCTCTCACCGTCACTTAAATGTGGTACCAAAGGCAGAGTTCTTTATTGCAGAGAAAATCCAGCCAAGGCCTCGGCTTTTATAGATTTTCCCACATGATTTTCTAACCTAGAGCTCTCAACATTTTAACAGCTGACTTAACTTTGAATTTTCGTCCGAGACGAGCATGAAAATTCTTTTACAAACTGTATGTATCCTGACCAGCTTGGTGATTCGCTGCAGCATTTCTAATACCACACACACAACCAGCCACTCTTAATAAATATTTCCAGTTAACTCCACAAATGCATTCTGTAAACGCAATATCACCTATGTAGATACTCGAAGGAATGCGGAGCAATAAAAACCGAAGAATGTGTGAAGCACTTTTCTTTTGTAAAGAAATGAAGATGCAAATTTCTTAGCTCACAACAACCTTCGCATACCAAAATATATTAGTGTAGGGATATAAATAGAATGCAATTGTTACACTGAGCGAAATCTATGGCGTACACAACTATGAGACTTAACCCAACGTGAATCTGTGAATCGATTGTAAGGTTGAAGTGGTCGAACAAATAATTCCCGCGGCAGTCGGTCTAGTATTGGCTCCACACTAATATAGTAACGTGCAGGTAGCTCCTGGGGGTTTTTTTTAATGACACGGCTTTTTTTTTTTTTCGGTGTAAAAAAATCTTCTCACTTCAGTTTTATATTAATTTATTTATTTGTTATAAAAGTACTCAATAGTAAGAAAATATATTTTTTGCTATAGGAGTTTTGGTATTAGTTGGGCAGGATTTTATAAACTGCATTACATGGTCTTCGTTTAAACTACCCAGCAAACGTTCAGAGTAAACAAGTGGTAAGAACATAGCCTAAAAATTTAAATTTTCATGTTATGAGCTGCATATAGAATTTGAAATGAGAACTGAGTATTCTTTCAATCAATAAGGATCATTTTAATTGTTTTCAAAAATTCGCAAATTCTAATTAGATAACAGAGAAAAATAACTCAAAAAAATAAAAAAAACAGTGAACATGTTTTAATTGCTCTTTATCACTTAACCAAAAAAAATGTTATAGTTTTTAATAAATTTTTTTTTTTGTTTTTTAATTTTTTATTTTTTTGCGTGCTTTTTTTTCTATGGACTTTAAAATAATTACTAAAACCGAATCATTGTTTGACTTTTCCGGTAAACATAACAATAAGTAATCACGAGTAAATATCCATACGAGTATTTGTTTGTTAAGAAGCTACCAAGAAAGAATTCTTTAGAAATAGGGTAACTATATCTCTGAGGTATTTTGTAACGCAAAATCAGACATAAAATATTTCATTTCCCATATATTTGTACTAATGTCAGACTCTTGACTTATTATTGGTTCTAGAATGTTTGCTGGGTATACATATCTATATGTATTGTTAGAAGGTACAACATCTGTAATGTCATGACTGCATGCAAAATACATAATTTTTGTAATCATACTATAGGATAAATTTATAAGTGTATATGTATGTATACAAATTTCTATATATCTATACACACATACATACATATATAATATACAATGCTGCCAACTATATGTATATCCTCAAACTTTCCTTGAAACTAAACACTCCACTAAAATAGACATTTTATATTAAACTCATTTAGCTAACCTATATTCATATATGTATGTATATATGTATGTGTTCTATGTATTTTTGTATGTAATAAATTATTAACTAATTTGCATGATAAAGAGTATTAAGGCTACAACTACCGATACTACTACCACTATCACTAATAAAACGGCAAAGACGAAAAATTCAAAATCTACCTCAATCATCACAACAAATCTAACAACAGCTACAACTACAACAATAAGTTTAACGCAGAGCAAACAAACAAGTAAATTGCAACCACAACCATTATCGCCACCAAAACCCGTGTTGCCTAAAAAATTGCCAAAGGTAACAAATGAAAGTTTTGTTTTTTTTTTTTTTCACTAAAAAGTTCAATGAAAGCTTCATGTGAGAGTCAAGCAGAAATTCATTTCAAAGTAGTCACGCAAAAAGCAGAACTAGTTGTTGTTCACACATCATACACGAATATATGTAGTATCTATATGTTTTTAAAGTTTTAGAGAGAAAATGTTCAATAACTTTGTGAAATGTTTATAAAGTATTAAATTATTTTGAAAGACATAAATGTTTTTATATGTATATGTTTGTATCACACAACAAAACATTTTATTTACAATTTGTTAGAGCACATAACTGTACACGTATTGAAATATATATTTGCACTTGTCAAAGTTGTCTGCTTTAATATTTCATAAATCTCTTCAAAGTTTACTAACCCCAAACTTTTGAATTTTTTTATATGTATGTATTACTTTACATTGGTGAGCAAGGCGTCCATGTGAAGAGAAATTTTAATTATTTTATTTTATTCTATTCTATTTTGTTTTGTTTTATTTTATTTTATTTTATTTTATTTTATTTTATTTTATTTTATTTTATTTTATTTTATTTTATTTTATTTTGTTTTATTTTATTTTATTTTATTTTTTTTATTTTATTTTATTTTATTACATTGAATTTAATTTAATTTAATTTAATTTTATTTTATTTTATTTTATTTTATTTTATTTTATTTTATTTTATTTTATTTTATTTTATTTTATTTTATTTTATTTTATTTTATTTTATTTTATTTTTATTTTTATTTATTTTGTTTTATTTTATTTTATTTTATTTTATTTTATTTTATTTTATTTTGTTTTATTTCACTTAATTTTATTATATTTTATTTTATTTTATTTTATTTTATTTTATTTTATTTTATTTTATTTTATTTTATTTTGTTTTATTTTATTTTATTCTATTTTATTTTATTTTATTTGATTTTATTTTATTTTATTTTATTTTATTTTATTTTATTTTATTTTATTTTATTTTATTTTATTTTATTTTATTTTATTTTATTTTATTTTATTTTACTTTATTTTGTTTTATTCCATTTTATTTTATTTTGTTTAGTTTATTTTATTTTATTTTATTTTGTTTTATTTTATTTTATTCTATTTTATTTTATTTTATTTTATTTTATTTTACTTTATTTTGTTTTATTCCATTTTATTTTATTTTGTTTAGTTTATTTTATTTTATTTTATTTTATTACATTGAATTTTATTTTATTTTATTTTATTTTATTTTATTTTATTTTATTTTATTTTATTTTATTTTATTTTATTTTATTTTATTTTATTTTATTTTATTTTATTTTATTTTATTTTATTTTTATTTTAATTTATTTTGTTTTATTTTATTTTATTTTATTTTATTTTATTTTGTTTTATTTCACTTAATTTTATTATATTTTATTTTATTTTATTTTATTTTATTTTATTTTATTTTTTAATTTTATTTTATTTTATTTTATTTCGGTTACTCCACTGTAACCGTCTTCAGGGTAAATTACTTTTCACGTCTGCCCTGTGTGACGACGGTTACCGTGGAGTAACCGAAATATATCGGTATAAAGAAGAAAAAACACTTGTTTTATTACTTTTTTCAAATACTGACCTTGAGCCAGCAAAACAAACACAAAGTTGAAAGTACTTAGTTATATAATTATATTTAATAGAAATAAACAACTGAAACCCTTAATACAACTAATGATACATACATTTTTATTTAGCAATAATCAAAAGCACAAACACATACAACTGTATACACACTTACAATTATTACACTTATTTTGTCTAGTTCATCTTAGCCCACTTCACGTCAATTTCAATTGTGTTATTAGTTCAACAAGTTCACATCTGCACTCGTCTAGCGCCATAATATTCATTATATTTATCTATTTATTTGTTGTAGTTGTATGTATGAAATCTGTTTTGTTTATTTATCTCATTGGTATTACATGCCAACATATATAAAATAATAGATATAACTAGTTGAACAGTATGTGCCCGTTGCTCTGTCTGCCATTCCTGTTGCCGAGATTGACACTTCATTTTGTTGTCCATGTGTGTGTGTATATATATGTATGTGTTTGTATATGCGCCACTGCATTTTATTGTTTAGAGTGTACTAATCTGACATTTGTATGACATTTGGAATTTGTCAAATGTTTGTTTGCTGTCATCTGTTAAACCCAACACATGATAAACCTTTACTTTACTGTGTGCAAGGGCTAATCCAGGTTAAGGTGTCCTGCTAACAAAACGTTAAAAATTAAAAAAAAAAATTTTTTGGAAAAATTATCGTGATTACATCAACTATACTAAATATATAATGAAGTGAAAAATTATTAAATAATTCATGTAACACGAACTCCGAATTTGTGTTACTATTATATGAGTGGCCTCAACCCTCCACATACATATATGAACCATTTTACTAAGGCGACGAGCAATGCAAAGTAGGACCACTTGGCAGATGCTATGTTCATTATAACAATGATGGAAAAGCTTTTTCATCCACAGCTTTCAGACCTCTGCATAGTCTCATAAATGAAATGAAAAATATTTATGTAAATATTTTTCTTGATTAGGATGCGGATATTCAACAAAGAACATTTCTACTTTCAAAAATCACCCTATTTTCTAGCCAAACCTTGTCGGATTGTGTACACTGATTTTCACTTAAAAAAAGTTCTTCAAATAATTGTTACATAAACACAGCAATTGGAATTCTATTACTACCGCTTCCTTAACCCTGGATTTACCCATAAAAGTCAAAGCTCCCTGCTATTTACGATAATAACTTTGCGTAAAATGCAAGCTTAACTATTCCACAAAACGTGAAAGCTTCTATGTAATTGTCAAATGTTAACATATTAAAGTTTGTTCTAAAAGCATTTGACATTTTCATGTTGATGAATGATTCACGCTGCGGCTACTAATATATCGCTTTTAAATGGGAACTTAACTATCGTCTATGGCAAGCACAAACAACAACAATTCTATTCTCAGTTTACCAGAATTGTTTTCCGAATTGATTTTGTGGTTTTGGTAGCTGATTAATTGATGACTTTCGGATTGTTGCTATTGTGATATGTTGGCATAATTAATTAACCAACAAAGAAATTTGTATGGAATTTGATTGGAGAATTATAGGAAAAATAAAATAAAGGTTTACAGTTTTAAGTGATCTCTTTTTTGACTACAGAAAATTGAAAATTTTATACAAAAAAAAATTTTGACTGTTTTCTTCTTACTTGATTTTTTTTTATTATAAAAGCAACCTAACTCAACATTGGCTGAGAAAGACACATTAAGTATCACATAAATTTTAATTTCCTCTTGGAATAACAACCGAAACAGAATTGTGTTCCAAAACTTATTGGCATAATTCAGCTTGATCTGGGCGTGTAAATGAAATGCGCGAAAGTCGAAAACGCCTGAATTACAAATCAAATTTGAGAAAAACATTCAAACTTTACACTTTTTTCTTTAATTAATAACAACAGAAATTAGTGGCTACTATGGTCGCTGATAATAAGATAGTTTCAAGTTTAACTCGAATACCTAATTTGAGCTTTCAAAAAAGCACCTGAAAAGCTCTCAACAATTACACTAGCTGTTATTAGTTATTGCCTCATATTTAAAGCAACTACATTTCATTTCACTTTTCTAAAAATCATAAAATATTCTTCATTCCACCATTGGAGCAATGGTTGTGCTTAACACACCACACGCACACAACACATGCGAATTCATTAAAAGCTTCATCACCACAAAATTCAAAATGCATTTGTCAATCTCGTCAATTTCGAGGCATTTTTAATAGCGAGCAACCAATCATAACTATACAGGCAACTTGCTTTGAATATAAAATATTTATTTCTATTTTTTGTTTTTTCAATTTCACGTGAACGTCTACTGCGTCCGATGCCATATTTAATCACGGAAATAACATATTTCCCCCGAAAATGCGACAACACAAATTGAATTGAAAATCGCCAATAAAACAACAATTTAATTTCATTATACACTAACAACAATAACAACAATAACACATACGCAACATCGACAACAACAACAACAACAACAACAAACCGCATAAATCATTAACCCACATCCGTAATTGTAGAGCGTCGATTCGGATGTCGGCTCATTGAACATGAACTCAACGGAGAATGAAGTTCCTGAAGTGGAATCGTCGAGTGACATTTTAGCCGATGACAATAAGCCAAACAATTCGAACGACGAGAGTTGGACAGATGTCAATTTGAATGAGGATGCTGGTGTGCAAGCGACCGCAGGTGGTTTACTAACGGGTGGCATGTCAGCGGTGGATGGGAAAATGCGTGACATTGATGGTTTACAACATCATGCACACCAACACCAACAACAACAGCAACAACACCAACAACAACAACAGCAACAGCATGCGGCAACAATACACGGACAACCGCAAAGCGTACAACAACAAATGCAAGCACATCATGGACATCAATTGATGGTTGCTGGTAACGGCAATGAACGCGGTGATAAACCCGATTCGGAAATATCAGTTGTACGTGTACCGGACAGTTATACTGCTGCTGCTGCTGCAGCTACATCCGGCGCATCAAGCGCGGGCGTTGCCACTGCTGCCGGCAATATGAGTCAGCGTAATACACGCTCCGATGAGTTACAAATGAAACCGCCGCTCGTTGGCCAGCTGCCGTTGACAACGCCCTCGCGTGAAGCGAGCCTTACACAAAAACTAGAAGTGGCATTAGGTCCAGTATGTCCGCTGTTACGTGAAATTATGGTCGACTTTGCGCCATTCCTATCAAAAACTCTAGTAGGTTCACATGGCCAAGAATTGTTAATGGAGGGCAAAGGCCTAACGACATTCAAAAACTCGCATTCTGTTGTTGAGTTGGTGATGTTATTGTGCTCACAAGAATGGCAAAATAGTTTGCAAAAGCATGCTGGGCTCGCTTTTATTGAATTGATTAATGAGGGACGATTGTTATCGCATGCGATGAAAGATCACATTGTGCGCGTCGCTAATGAAGCTGAATTCATATTGAATCGTATGCGTGCCGATGATGTACTAAAGCATGCTGATTTCGAGTCACAATGCGCCCAAACACTGCTGGAGCGGCGAGAGGAGGAGCGTATGTGCGACCATTTGATAACTGCGGCACGACGACGCGATAACGTAATTGCTAGTCGTTTGTTAGAGAAGGTGCGTAATATAATGTGCAATAGACATGGTGCTTGGGGTGATGCGAGTAGTGTGGTGCAGAAGCAAACATTCTGGAAATTGGATGCTTGGGAGGATGATGCGCGTCGACGTAAGCGTATGGTGCAAAATCCACGTGGCTCGTCGCATCCACAGGCTACACTGAAAGCGGCAATCGAGAATGGTGGACCCGAGGACGCGATTCTACAGACGCGTGACGAATTCCATACACAGATTGCAGTCTCGCGTGCGCACCAATCCACACAACATACGGCAGATCTTTTGGATGATGCGGAGCTGTTGATTGAAGATCGTGAACTGGATTTAGATTTGACGGGACCAGTGAATATAAGCACAAAAGCAAAATTGGTTGCACCTGGCGTAGTTGCGCCCGGTACGGTGTCCATTACGAGCACTGAAATGTTTTTCGAAGTTGACGAGGATCATCCCGAATTCCAAAAGATCGACGCAGAGGTGCTCAAGTATTGCGATCACTTGCATGGCAAGTGGTATTTCTCTGAAGTGCGTGCCATCTTTTCGCGTCGTTATTTATTGCAAAATGTAGCTTTGGAAATTTTCTTAGCTAGTCGCACCTCCATACTTTTCGCCTTCCCTGATCAGCATACCGTGAAGAAAGTGATCAAAGCTTTGCCACGTGTAGGTGTCGGCATCAAATATGGCATACCACAAACTAGGCGCGCATCAATGATGTCACCACGTCAGCTGATGCGCAACTCGAATATGACGCAAAAATGGCAAAGGCGCGAGATCTCGAACTTTGAGTATTTAATGTTCCTCAATACAATAGCAGGACGCACCTATAATGACCTCAATCAGTACCCAGTCTTTCCATGGGTACTCACCAACTATGACACAAAAGAACTTGATCTCAGTTTGCCATCAAACTATCGCGATCTCTCAAAACCTATTGGCGCGCTCAATCCATCGCGTCGCGCCTACTTCGAGGAACGTTACGAAAGTTGGGAGAGTGACACAATACCACCATTCCACTATGGCACACATTACTCAACATCGAGTTTTACGCTCAATTGGTTGGTGCGCGTTGAACCATTCACAACAATGTTCTTAGCGCTGCAAGGCGGCAAGTTCGATTATCCCGATCGTTTGTTCTCCTCCATTTCACTTTCGTGGAAGAATTGTCAACGTGACACATCCGATGTAAAGGAACTCATACCCGAATGGTATTTCTTGCCCGAAATGTTTTACAACTCATCCGGTTATCGTTTGGGTCATCGCGAAGATGGCACACTTGTCAACGATGTTGAGCTACCACCTTGGTCTAAGAGTCCCGAAGAGTTTGTGCGCATCAATCGTATGGCTTTGGAATCAGAATTTGTTTCGTGTCAGCTACATCAATGGATCGACTTGATTTTCGGTTATAAGCAGCGCGGTCCCGAAGCTATACGCGCCACCAATGTCTTCTACTACTTAACCTATGAAGGTAGCGTGGATTTAGATGCGATTAGTGATCCGGTGATGCGCGAAGCAGTCGAGAATCAAATACGTAACTTTGGTCAAACGGCAAGTCAACTACTGATGGAACCACATCCACCACGCAGTTCAGCGATGCATTTGTCACCGATGATGTTTAGTGCCATGCCCGATGATCTCTGTATGTCATTGAAATTCTATCAGAATTCGCCCATCATACACATTTCGGCCAACACTTATCCACAATTATCGTTGCCCTCGGTGGTGACTGTAACTGCTGGCCATCAGTTCGCAGTGAATCGTTGGAATTGCAACTACACCGCTTCCGTCCAGAGTCCCAGTTATGCTGAGTCGCCACAGTTGCCGGGATCCAATCTACCATTAACCATCGATCCAGTGTTGTGTAAGTTGTAACTACGGTAGGAAAACGTTGCCAAAAGCTAATCTCTTTGCGTTTCTCTTTCTTTATAATTCCGCTCTCTAAAAAAAACAGCCGCTCAAAACACAGGTCACAATAATCCAATGAATCGACGTCATTTGGGTGATAACTTCAGTCAGATGTTGAAGATACGTTCAAACTGTTTTGTGACGACTGTGGATAGTCGTTTTCTGATTGCCTGCGGTTTCTGGGATAATAGCTTCCGCGTGTTCGCTACTGAAACTGGTAATAACGACACCCAACAATTTTTTTTTTTGCTTACACTGAAAAAAATACTCGAGCTAACACCATTTTATATGCTTTGTACTAAAAAAATATTTTTTTCCCACATTTTCTCTTCCGCCTCAGCAAAAATTGTGCAAATCGTGTTCGGTCACTTCGGTGTGGTCACCTGTCTGGCGCGCTCTGAGTGCAATATCACCTCGGATTGTTATATCGCTTCGGGTTCAGCTGATTGCACCGTATTGCTTTGGCACTGGAACGCTCGTACGCAGAGCATAGTGGGTGAAGGTGACGTGCCAACGCCGCGTGCCACATTGACAGGGCACGAGCAGGCGGTAACTTCGGTTGTGATTAGTGCTGAGTTGGGCTTGGTTGTCTCAGGATCAACAAGTAAGAAATGGAAAAAAGATTTTCCAATTAATTTAAAAAAAAGCAAACATCAAATATTTTTTTGAATGTAACAAAGTTTTTGCCAACAACAACAGACTAATTTCGCATTTTATTTTTCTCTTTTAAATTTTTTACCTTTTAGATGGTCCCGTGCTGATACATACCACATTTGGGGACCTTCTGCGTTCACTGGATCCGCCTATGGACTTTTATTCGCCTGAGTTGATCGCCATGTCTCGTGAAGGTTTTATTGTTGTCAATTATGATAAGGGTAATGTAGCTGCGTATACCATCAACGGCAAGAAACTGCGTCATGAAACACACAATGATAATTTGCAGGTAAGAAGATCGAAAATTTTAAAATATGAAAAGTTTTTTAACAAAATATGAAAACGTAAAACGAGTCAAATAAAAAATAGGAAAAATATTGGAACTGAAAAATTAAAAATTCAAACATACAAAAAAAACTAAAACTTAAGTCATGGCAAATCGTGAGACAGTAAATATACCTAAGCCAAAGGAAATATAAAAATCATGAAAAATTAAACGCAGTTCGAAAATTGGGCTACATAAAACATACACAGAAAATCAGCAAATTAGCTAATAGGAAGCACACAACGTGAAATGAAACAAAAAGAAAAATAAATTAAACGTAAAACATAAAATCCAAAACACAAAACCAAATTATGAAACACAAAACTTATTTTTTCATATTCACAAAAAATCATTATAAATGAAACACAAAACGAAAACCAGGAAACATGCAACATGCAACATGAAACATCAAACACAAAACACAAAACGAAAATTATGAAACACAAAACTTATTTTTTTATATTCACAAAAAATCATTATAAATGAAACACAAAACGAAAACCAGGAAACATGCAACATGAAACATGAAACATCAAACACAAAACGAAAATCATGAAACACAAAATTTATTTTGTTTTATTCACAAAAATCATTATAAAATCATGCAACACAAAACTGATTTTGTTATATTCACAAAAATCATTATCAATGAAACATAAAACGAAAACCAGGAAACATGCAACATGAAACATCAAACACAAAACACAAAACGAAAATCATGAAACACAAAATTTATTTTGTTTAATTCAGAAAAATTATTATAAAATCATACAACACAAAACTGATTTTTTTTATATTCACAAAAATCATTATCAATGAAACATAAAACGAAAACCAGGAAAAATGCAGTATGAAACATCAAACACAAAACAAAAATCATGAAACACAAAACTGATTTTGTTATATTTACAAAAATCATTATAAATGAAACACAAAACGGAAATCAACAAAAAACACAAGACGAAAATAAAAAAAAATTGCAAAAATCATCAATACTGAAATACAAAACGACAAATATCAAAACAGAGAAAAGTCATGGAACAAAACAAAAAAGCCGCCAAAGTCATGGAACATAAAACCGTGAAACACAAAACATAAAATCGAGAACAAAAGATTAACAAAACTCATGAAAAAAACGACACAAAATTAAAAATTTAATAAATTCAAAAATATTAATTCACTTAGAATTATTGTTTTCTGGTCTGGAGCTTGCAAAAAACTTATAAATTCAAAAAGCTTTTTGAAATAATTATAGCACTCGAAGGATTTAAAATTAAAAAAATTTTCTTAAAGATAGTCAAAATTTATTATAGTAATGTTATTTCACAAAGCGTTATAAACCGCTCTCAATTGACATAAGTTTTGGAATAAGTGGATATTCCGATACCATACTATTCCTAATAAATTAAGGAACTGCCTTTTACCTCCGTCTAATAAATATATTTTTTATATTTCTCTTCTTTCCCGTTTCCTTCTTTTTGTAATTAGTGCATGTTACTATCGCGCGATGGTGAATATCTGATGACGGCTGGAGATCGTGGCATTGTGGAAGTTTGGCGTACATTTAATTTGGCACCTTTATACGCTTTCCCAGCGTGTAATGCAGCAATTCGATCGTTAGCGCTGACACACGATCAAAAGTAAGTAAATCATTAATATTAACTTAAGCTAAGTCAATTTTAAACTCAGTTAAGCTATTTTTAAGCACTTTTCATAACTATCAAATTATCATTGAATACTTCCTTCTTACTACGCACCTTCTTTTTATATATTTCTAGATACCTCCTCGCTGGACTATCCACTGGTTCAATTATTGTGTTCCATATTGACTTCAACCGCTGGCATCACGAGTACCAACAACGTTACTAAATACTGCAGAAATAGACACAAAAGCAACTGAAATGAAACAGAGTTAAAGCATTGAATTGCAAATCGAAAGCTCGGAGAAATCGGAGAAGGGAGACAACAACAAACACTGTGCATAAAAAAGGCCAAATTGCAAATAAGCAGGACTTAAAATGTAAAACAAATTAGTTAAAGAAAAACAAAAAAGAAAAAATATACAACAAACATACATAAAAAAATAAATAATAAAAAGTAAGTAATTTGTTTGGTAGTGAAACATATTAAAAAAAAAAAAAAAAAGAAAACATACCAAAACAAGAACTAATAGTATTGATTTTTAATTTTGAGCTGCGAGCTGCGCCATTTCACAAAAATACACGCAGCTCTTTTATTTTCCATTCCACAGTTTCTTAGGCTAGGCGAAAGTGATTTTTTGATGTTGAAAATTTTATACTTAGGATAACATAAAAGCGCATAGTAGTTACAGTGGGTACAGAACTATATGGCTTTGCTATAAATAAATAGTTGAACTCACTGAAGGCAGAAAAAAAAAACAAAAATTAAAATATAAAAGATAATTTTGCAGATTTTCTTAGAGTAATTATTAGCATAAAAGTTGACTTGCTTTTTAATAAAAGTCGATTGAAAATTATGACGAAACAAAAAATGAGGTTAAATAGTTTTAATGAAAAAAAAAAAATTATAATTAATAAAAAAATAAAAACAAACAAAAATGCAACTTAGCGGCCAAATAAAACAAGAAAAGTACTTAAATATGTACAAGTTTTTATTTTCACAAAGCAAAAAGCGAAGAATTTGAGACAACAAACTCAGAACCGACAAAGAGCGCATCAAACACTTTTTGTTTAAGTCGTGGGAAAATAAATACAAAAAAAAAAAAAAAAAAATACTAAATTTTACTGTTTCAGCAAATATTGCAATTGTAGAACTTATTATTAATTGCTTCATAGGCAAGACGTTCAAGCATGCTTCCTGAGCAAAGTTGTTGCATGTACCAGCAAAAGTTATGAAATGGTAAAACCATAACACGAAAAAATGGCACAGCTAAAGGAATAACCTAAAAGTAGTGACGTACACAAGAACAACACAAAACGTGCTTCTTACGCTTAAATACAAAAAATTGTATGTATGGAAACTTGTGTAAAGCGCACCGTTTATTTATATTGCTAAAAGTAAGTATGTATGTATGTATTAAAAGCAAGATCATATATAGATATGTATGTATGCAGCAAGTGAAAAAAAAAATATATATATATTTCTTTTAATTAAAAATTTAATGCGTGAATAGAAAAAAAAAACAAGACAAAAAAAATTTTTTTTTACTTAAAAACTTAATGCGTGCTGCGTGTGAGAAGAACAAAAAAATTTATTTTCTTTTATTAAAAAAATGTATTGCATGCGGCGTCATATGCTGCATTTGTATGATGTATCTACGTGTTATAACAACAAAAAAGTTATCAAAATGAGAGTGGTTTAATACAATTTTATTGCGTCCAATTTTAATAGAACGAATGAATTAACATATTTGTATGTATATATATATATATATATGGTGCATTTACTCTTACAAACCTGCACACACTTACATACAAACACGAGTTAATTTTTAAAAAATATGTATGTATGTATTTATTGCAACCAACAGATTTTTCGTCCAAAAGTTTTAGCTTACTTAATGTTTATGCGTGCGTGAATAACTAGTATATTAAACTGATTTTTTGAGTATACATTTTTAGGTAAAATTTTGTTTTGATTTAATAAGACCTAGTAGCAGAAAAAAAAATTTTGAATTTGCCAGTCCGTCTATTTATCTGAAAGTTTGTACTCGCATCACACAACAACAATTACTGCATTGCATTTCTCAAAGTATAATTGAAGGCTTGAGATTGCTTTTAATATAGTAAAATTGTATTTCCTGTAGACAGTGGTGGCAAAAAAAAAGTAAGCACTAAATATTTTTTTGTTTATTTTTTGAATTCGGTAACAATTATTTTAAATAGTGAAATAGTAACAAGACGTTGTCTGGATTGAATAGAAGTCACATAACATTTCATGTATATATTTGGAGAATAGCAATGCTTACTTACTCTATTGACAATATTTTTGTTTTATTTTTTCATCTACTTTTGCATTTTAAATTTATTTACGTTTCTTCCATTGAAACAGAATGCCAATTTTAAACGCATATAATTTCCAACTACACATTTTTAAAAACAATATTTTCTATCAATTTTTTTTTTTTTTTATATATGTATTAATTTTTATTTGCATAATTTAGATTCCAAAAATATTCGCATAAAGTAATTTAAAAAAGTTATATGACATATATCACGCAAATCAATTCAACTAATTCTGTCCAAAACTTGCATATTTGATGAATTTTATTTCACAAATTTATTGATTCACAAATTTGTATATGTGTATATGTTATTTATAGTATTGTATTTGTTGTACTAAACCTTAGCTGAACATTCACAAAATATATTGAACAAATGAACACGAACACATGTTGTAAATAAAACTGCATGCGTCATTGATTTCAAATATAACAAGATAATAAATTTGAAATGAAGAGTTTTTGCAAACAAAAAAAAATATACGCAAAAAAATGTTTAAATTTATATCGATTTATTTATTATTGCCAATAATTGCTAACATTAATAAATAATTGCGCAAGCTTAAGCGCAGACAAACGTGTTTTAAGCATATGTTAGTGGTGATGACATTTGGTTTTAATCTAATACCAATTAAACAAACAAAATTGTGTCTGCATTCAACAAAACCAAAAACAAATACTTATAAAAAAAAATTTAATTACTAAATTAAAAATACAAATATTTGCTAAGCATTTTGTTAATGGCAATTTTGTAAATAATTAAGTTAAAAATTTTAAAGCCAATCAAGCATAAAATATGAAATTTATTAACTTAATGATATGCGAAACAATGCAAACGTAAACAGAATTGTGAGAATTTATTGCTGACCAAATTATATATGTATACAATACTTCACACTTATACATACACATACAAATACACATACACATTAGGCTGCTTCATTTTCAGGCGTTAATTTTTTTTTTTTTTTTTGTCGAAAATTTTTTTTTCTTGTGGACTCTAATAAATGAGGACTTTTGGAAAAAAAAACATTCTGTCACTTTTGGCTTCCTTTGTCACTATCGGCGTCACATTCACAGTCACTTCCATTTTCATCTACAGTCACTCACATAAATAAGTACACACCTCTCTTTGGCCGCTCTCACCATTTTTCAACAAATTTATTTTAACTAATTTCCTTTAAGACAATTGCTCATGGTTTAACACAGAAACTTTAAATTATATTTTAAAAATATGTGAAAAATTCGCAAAATTTCGACGAATTTTCATGGAAATTTTAAAAAAATTTCTCAGAATTTTTAGAATTTTTTTTACTATGCAGATTTGTAGCCTGGTCTGGTTACTGTCAACACTCCGGCTACTGTAATGGTTTGGGGTCACTGTCACGGTTCATGAACACAGTCACTTTTACGAGGAGGGCGACACGACTGTAGTAATTCCCTTTGTCATCATTCCTATACGTCATCATTCGGTTCTTCAATTGCACTGAAAATCAGGGCGTGAATGAAAATTATTATTGCCTTTTCAAATTATAAGTTTTCATAGAAACATTCAACTATGTAAATGAGGCAACAAAAAAATTATATACTGAAAATGAAACACCCTAATACATCCATATACATACATACATACTTATACACAAAAGTAGATATACAAATATTTGCTTTGGCAAGCAAATAATTTCAAACTGAAAAAAAAACAAATTAATAATAAATTAAAAACTTAAATAAATTTAGAGTGACCAATTAAAATAAATATTAACATTAAAAATTTATTAAAAAAAAAACAGAAAAACAAATTAAAAATAAAATGTGTATTTAAAATAAACGCTACCACGTAATTTTTGTTGTTTTTGTGACATTTTTCCCTCCATTTGCCCCACAAAGTACGCAAAAAAAAAAAAAAGAATAACTTAATAAAATAAGTATTTTAATATAGGCATTTAAATATATATACATATATTAAATAAATTTGTGAAAACAAAAAAAGGAAACGCTGGTAAGTAAACACGTATGTATGTGTGCTGAAAATAATAAATCAAGTTTTGGCGCAAAACATTTCATTTAAAAAAACATGGCTACAATCAAAAAAAGTATTTCTTGAAATCGGATATACTTTTGAGCACAGAAATTATTTTCTCAACTAGGTACGCTATTGCTCTCAATATTATTTTATTTTAAATCACTGAAATACTGAGCTAAGCACATTTCATAACTTTTCTTACTCACCATTTTTTTATTATTTTAAAATGTTTATGTTGAAAACGAAACTTGACCCAGTCCAATGTGTAAATACCTCAGTATGCTCTAGAAATTATGAGGTAATAAAACGTATGCTGGTTTCAGAGAATGGGGGAGTGCGAGAAAATTATTTGGTACTACGGTTTGTTAATGAGTGTACCGGACTTGCACTATAATTTCAGGAACAACAAACATCAAAACCCTCGAGGAGTGATTTAAATGATAAAAAGTTATCGTTGAAAGTAAAATATTGAAACAGTTTTAATTTTTCTTGCGCAGTTAGGAAAAAATTTGGTTTATGTCACGATATTTACTGAGACAAATAGATTTGGAGAAATTTATATAATAAAAAAAAAAAAAAAATCATTTCAGCAATAGAAAATTTTAAACACAAAAATGCCAGCTGCAATTAATTTATGCAAAATAAAAATAAAAAAAATATGTATAAAATTTATCATACAACAATAGTAAATGATATAAGAAAAAAAAAAAAAAATAAACAAAAGAAAAAAACTTAACAGAAAAAAGTTAATTAAGCAGAGCCAAGTGTGTAACATAATGCCAGTTTATTAATCGGATTAACTAGAGTAAATTATTTTACATATTTAAAAGCATACACACAAAACCCTGAACACAAACTACAAATAACATAAAAAAATAGTATTCACAAAACCAAACAACACCGAACAGCCTAAATGCAATGCGCTTCAATTCGCAAAACTTGTAGAGCTAAAAACAAACAACAAAAAAAAAAACAAAAAACTTTAAATTACAAAAAATATGGATTAAGTATAGTAAGATAAGAGATAATACAAAAACTACTGCATACAACTACAATGCAAGCTACATTTACAATACAACAACCACACATAAAACAGTAAATCGATATTCTGTATTGCTTGCGAAGCACAAACCAAAAAAAGCGAAAAATTCAAATTAACACAAATTAAGGTAGTAAAAGAGAAATAAAATTTAAAATTCACAAAATCATGCAAAACTCATACATAACTGCTAATCAAATAGATTTCTATTATTTAAGCGTACAGTAAATTTCACAAAAAAAAAAAAAACAAACAAAAAAAATTAATTACATAGAAATTAAATAAATATAAATAACAAGTAAGCCAGTTTATTGTAATTTAATTTATTTATAAATAAAAGAAAATAAAGAAAACAGAAAATTAGCGCCTAATAAGAATAGATATGTCAACGTCACTAAGCTTAAGCTTACACCTGGTCGCACACACACACTCACACAGCCCAACACCATTGCACACCAGCCCAACACTCCACACACACCCAAATATGCCAGCCCGCAAAAAATATGATACACATACATACATACTAAACATATACATACATACATATACGAGCAAAAAGAAGTGTATTAATAAAAATTAAATTAAAATCAAATGAGCGTACACATATTGTGAGTAAATGCAAATAAATATTAAATATGCTACAAAAAAAGAGAAGAAAAAATTAATGAAAAGTACTTAATTAATATTAATTAAAATATGGTACTTAAATTTAAAATAATTATATTAATAATATAATAATTATTATTATATTTATATTATTATTATTATTCATGCTATTATGTTCTATTAAATAAAAGGTATAAATAAATAATTTGATTTAAAAAAATATTAAACTCAAGTTTTAGTTATTTGTGGAAATTGGAAATTGGGCTGGAATGGTAATCGTTAGTTTGTCAATTTTTAAATTACTCATTAACTTTCTAGCATAAACAGCACACAAAAAGGTTGTTTTAGGATATGCCGAAGCATTAAGGTGGAATGCACGTTACCAAACTAAGGCTATCAGCTACTCAAAGCCCAAATGGACTGAACTAACTGAGAGTATTTTTTTTAAGTAAATTGTTCCAGGCGCCACCTAGCTGAAATTTTCGAAGAACTTTTGGAAAATGATTCTAGCTTCAAGTCCTATCATAAAGGAAAGTTACTCGAAAGGTAAGTTACTTTTAAGCTTTTATAAATTATCTCGATTAGCGCCACCTAGCGAAATTTCGTTTGCTTTTTAGCGAGTATTGAGCTACATATATGCAAAGTTTTAAGTCGCTAACTCGCTGAGAATTGTTTAGAAAACCAAAACAAAATATGTAACTGAAATATAAACGTATATTTTCCTTGTAAAAAGTAAGTCTAAGTAGTATTAAAAATAGCTGAAGAATAAATTAACAAAAAGGAAATTATAGAACAAATAAAAACAAAATTTACACATAAAAAAAATTGAAAAAAACCAAAAAAAAAGATTGAAAAGGAACAAAATGTTGTACACGAAGTCTAACTAAGCTAATTCTTTGCACATCAAGATGAATTCCAAAAAGCAAAAAAAAAAAAAAAACAAGAAAACTAAAAAGCTTTTTGAATAAAAAAAAAAAAAAAAATTAAAAGAGAAATAAAAAATTAATATAAAAAAATTTAAAAAAGTTAAACAAAAATTAAATTAAAAGAGAAATAAAAAATTATTAATATAAAAAAATTTAAAAAAGTTAAACAAAAATTAAAAAATGTAGAATTCAAACGGAGTATAAATAACAAAAAAGTAATAAATTATAAACAAATTAAAAAAAAAATTGAGTAAGAAACAAATTTGAAAAAAATTAACAAAGAAAATGCAAGCGAAGTATAGACTAGATTTTACTTAAATACAAAAATACTTAATAAAAAAATCAAAAAATTAAAAACAGGTTAAAAATATATTTAAAAAAATTATATCAAATAGCAAATTTGAATTTGTAAAAAAAACAATAACAATCAAATTAATATTTGAGCACCAAAAATAAATATTAAGGTAAAGGTTCAGTTCGAGCATGGCATACCTTGGAAGCTTTTTTTTTGATACTCTGTTTGTCTTCAGTACTTCTAAAATCGTATGAATATAATCTCTTCATAGTACTGCTTAAATTTTGAAACCTTTAAATACCGTAAATCGTCTCCTTATATGAACGCGCACGCAGCTGTAACGGGTTGGCGCGGGCAAACTGTTGGCATCGCATATGTCAGCGCAAGGTGCCTGCAATTACATACATACATGTGCAATATGGGCTTTTGGCATTGTTATTATCTAGCGAAGCGTACAATATTGACAGCAATTTGTGTCCTTCCTTTCGTCCTTCCGGGGGATTGTCCTCAACAAACGCCACAAATGTAACTAGGCCTTGAAGCGTATGAAAAGCTTCTTTGTATTGTTGTATTTGTAGTTTGATGGCTTACACATGTAGTCACTGGCGTATAACCAAAACGAAAATGACAGCAAGAACACACATACATACAAATGTATGTAGAATTAACCAATAACAAATGGTGTAAGTCATTATGGGGATTAAAAGTGTTATGCTTTGAAAAGCAAATTCTAAGAAGACGGATTTGAATTTTTTTTTTTTATTAATAAATTGACTCGTTTTTTTTCCAAATTCAATTTCATCTTAGCTCAACTTTGTTTTTTATTACTAGTGTAACCACATCTACATTTCTTCCTCTTCCCTTTTAAATGAAATAATCCGAATATAAGGCTTAAATATTTTTTTGTTGACACACTTCATACTCCCATATCCACATGTGAACAATACCTAGCACACATCCGTACATAGTTTTAAACAAAGGAACAGCATCGTCCAACGTTAATTTCTTCTTCTTGTTTTTTTTTTTTTTGACGAAGTTCACTGCCGTTGCATCCTTCGCTCGATTACTGCCATTGTTATAGCTGCTGATGGTGCGAAAGCAAGACAAAAACAACAACAATACCCTCAGCACAGTTGCACAGCAATCCCCCAATGCAAATGCAAATACTCAAATACAACAATACTACCAAGTATGAACAACAAATAATTTGCTAACGGTTACAATAGATGAAGATTATTCGATTTGTCACATCTGCGAAATACAAATTGAAATTGCAAAAGCTTTTCGCGCATTAAATTGTCGTATTACTCATCCTATCGTAGGCACTTTTGTGTCGTTATTTGAAAAAGAATTTCAAGGTTGACACATTTTGCATCAACAAACACGATTTTTGCTTGCAATTTAGGGAGGGGAGAAATGGATTTTCGAAGGTTGATACATTTGATACATTTATTGGCGGGGATCGGAGATGTATTGGAGAGCACGTAAGCGCGTAAGTTGGCGTCATCTTGAGGACATCCAATAAAACATTGGTTTATCTACGCCTAAGGAGCCGCTTTGGACTAAGTAAGAAACACGAAAAATAAAGTCCTTTATCCACAAACAAAAATCACAGAGACTTATGAAAGGTATTTCTTGCTCCTGATATAGTACTGGTCGGAGTCAGGGATAGTGCGAAATAAAGATGGCTTAAGAGACCAAGGAGTATACGAGAGAAATGTTCCCTGAAAAATTAATGTGCCTTCCCGTGTGGCCAATGGCTGTCGTTGCTGGAAACCTTTGAAAAACTCAATAGCTTAGAAAACTCCGTCCACTTTTCAAGTAAAGAAGCGAGTGTTTAGCTCTTCGATATCCTCATTTAATGCCGTGCAGAACAAAGGTTGCAAACAAGGTCTGTTTAAGCGACATACATACATAAGCTACGGTTATTTCATTCGTTTATTTTATTTGCATTGCATGCTATTGTAATTCGCAATAAGCTTCTAAAATATTACGAAGATATAGTTTATGGTTTGGAAAGCCAAGGTGTGGTTTTTCCAAGCGAAAATGAGAACAATTTTGATCATTTATGCAAATACGGTCGCCTAGGCCTGACCCAGAAGGTGGTTTTTTCCAAGCGAAAATGAGGAAGCCAATCACGCGCCATGCCTCAGAGCCAACAGTGCTCGCCACCAACAAATACATATAGGGTGTCACAGGTGTCCCGCACCTCCCGTTCTCTAAAGAACAAAATGTTTTTAACATTTGAGCAAAACGGTCACCTAGCACCTGAGCCAAATAATAAAATAAAATAAAAAATAATAATAACTTAAAAAACAACTCGCCTTCTCTAAAGCTTGGACAAGGTCTTTTAGCACTTTTTTTCGATGGCCTAACTTATTTTTTAAAGTGTGACTTTAGTTTCAAAACCATTATGGCATATTTTGAAACTACATCTGAAATATTAACATATAGCAACACTCGTTTTTTCCATCAACAAACGAAGGGAACAAAAATTGCCAAAAGATAAAAAAATTAAAAAAATGCAGGTATGTATACATATCGCACACTAAATCAAAAAGAGTCACAACTCAAAATCCGAGTAACTTTCAGTTAATTGCTTCTAGATCGCACAAAAGTGATTTGATTTTTAAAAACTTGACGTCACTGTGCTCTTTAGAGAGTAACGATAATAGTCAAAAAGAAAAATATTGTATGTATTGGCTGCACTACTTTTTATTAGGCAATCTATGCCAAGAAAGCGACCTAAAAAAATTTTGAGTTGTGACTGTTTTTGATTTAGGGTGCGATATATGCACAAAAGTGTGACCAAAGGTTTTACTTTTAATAGCATGTTATATGTATTTAAAAAAAACTTGAAAAAATAAAAGAAAATTTGAATATGATTTCAATGGGAATATATTGCCCGAATTCAAGTCAGAATGAAAATTTTTTTTTTCAAGTAGGGAAATAACAATATTTTCATATCAAAAATCTTTCCTTTTTGTTGCAGAACTCCAATTTATATCAAGTTACCGAGTATAAATCCATTTCGCACTATTGTTTTCTAAGACGAAATATTTACTCATGTCGTTTTATTAAAATCATTTTCACGTCATTTCTGTGAATTTCATTGCCTTTTCCACGATGATTTGCAAATGCTTTACAAATATTTGTTTTGCAATTACATTTAATAAAGTTGTGTTAGGCATGCAAACAAAATATTTATAAACAGAATAAATAATAGCACGAGCAATCGAAAAATATATAAAAGATGGGGTGAAATTGGGGCAACCATATAAAAATATGTATATAAATCCAAAGCGTATTAGACGGTTTTAACAAAAATGGTGAATTTTTTTTTACCGAATACCTGTCTTGCTTTAAGCTATAAAACATACTAAGTTGCGTAGAAAAATATTAAAAATAAGGTGCAATGAGAGAGTCCACAAAAAGTTTTTGATAAAATGTTTACTGAAAAATTACTACATTTTTAGAAAGCTTAAAAAATTTGAATTATAACGTTTTTTAATATTCTAAATTGCAAACATTTTCCTATTACATTTAATTTTAATGTTAAAAAATGTTTTATTTAAAACCTTTAAATAGTTTTAAGTGAAGGAGTTTTTGTCTTGGTGTTGCCGCTCAAATTTTTTTTTTTTTTTTTCGTAATGAAAGGGGTATGCAAATATACCTAGAGTTGCCACCTACTCGAATTATAATTGGCTGTTTGCATTGTCGTTTTGAAGTTTTTTAAATATATAAAGTAAAAATAAACTCTTAAATAAGTGCTGCCATTTAAAGAGTTGCCACCTATTTGAAATAAGCAGTGAAAATAAATTACATGACAACATTTCGAAAAACGGAAGTCTTATTTTATTTTCACTTTACTATATAATATTAAGCTTCGGTTTTTTTACATTATTCAAATAAACTTACATAAAAAAGTAAATAGACATACTACAGTCGATCTAATATACAATATATGTATATGCAGATTACATACATACTTACACATATGTATGTATATGTAAGCTAATAGCAGACTAAGTTTTACAAAATAAAGGCGATAAGAAAGTGAGGTGTGAAGCTGAGAAAATGTCAGTAAAACATGTGATTGATGTTTCGCTCAATATCTGGAGGATAAAGTCTCGTGAGGATTCTTCTTTTGGTTTGTTGGGTACTTACACATACCTTTGTAAAAGTGTACATAGAGAATGGAAAATATGAAAGGCTGATTCATTTAAGACTCACTTTACAATGCGTTAAAAGCTAACAAAAAAAAAGGGGAAGTGGGAAAAAAATGATTTCTTTGAAGTGGCTAATAAACAAAAGCAAAGTTAACGTTGTTGTTTGACTTTCAAATTGAATGAGAAGGTGTCAAAAATGGCACACAAGCTTAACGTCTTGACTTCTAACCTAAACAAGTACAAATGAATTTACTATATATTTACTCAGAGTGTACTTGTTCTTGTGTGTAGGTTTGTATGTATGTATGCGTGCGGAGGAATCAACTTTTAGGCTTCAAAGAGCAACAAATTATATTATAGGGATCCTTTTCTTCATTTTTAACACGAATGCTTAAACTTTTGAGAATTTTTTAAGTGCATTTAAGTGTTGCTAACGCGAATATTTTTAATTTTTTGATTTTTTACTAGGTTGCCACATTTTTAAATTTTTTTTTAATTTAGTAAGATGATCCAATATTGGTTTCTGGTTTTCTATGCTATATCTGAAACTGTCCTATATAATTATTGGAAATAAGTATGTTATTTGCTAGCAAATTATCTAGAATAAATCTTTTAACTGAGACCAACAAAAAAATAAAAGAAGAAAATATACTAAAAATACTAACATACTTAGCCTAAATCTAGTTTAATTCAATGTCTAAGGCTTAGAGAGGGAGAAGGGGGTGTCAAGGTGCCCCGGCTTTGAGGAATTGCGTGGGGTTGGTTTTCGCATTTTCATTATGAAATATTCCGATTTGAACATAAATTATATCTTTGAAATATTTCATAAGCTGGCTGCGAATTACAAGAGTGTGTAGCAAGAATGAAATTAACGAAATAAACGAGAATAGCTTATGTCGCTTGAACAGTCAACCAGCAGCAAAACCCATCATTTTGAAATATCCACAAATGCAAGAATTATTAAGAGAATTTTTTGTTGTAATTACGCTTTCATTTTCAGAAGGTTTTATAGAACCTTTCGGAAATTATTTTTATTTATTATACATACATATTATACATATATGAAGGGCTCAAAACCAATAGGATCTAAGCGACATTTTTTTTTAATTGAGTTATACCTATATTTGTATAGTGAAATATGGTGTTTATTTATCGGCAAAAAGATCCGAGTCAGTTTGGGCATTGTAGTGCCATCTACTTCCCATACAATAAACGTCCTAACCAGATTTTACATAGAATTTCCAAAAAGCAGTAAACTTTAAACTAGATTATCTCAAATCAATTTCGGAGTCACTTAGATCCATTTCGTTCTAAACCCGTCATATGTTAAGTAAATTTGTTAAACAAAAAACTTAATATTTTAAAAATTTCGAGGTGCGTGGAATGTCCCACAAGGTGCATAAAACTACTTTACAAAAGTATGAAATGAATCACCCTACCTTGCGCACAAATGTACACATACCCAAGACGACTAGAATGTTATTATGTGAAGGAAAAATCGGTACTTAATTTTTCATTAAACAACATTCAAGTGCTTCTTTACTTTTATTAAAAATCTCTGTCATTCTTTGTACAACCATTAGAGCTTGGGTTCGAGTTCACAGTATTTTGAGTATTTTGTGACGAAGCAATTCAAAGCAAAATATTAAATGAATTGAACGAGATGCGTGAAAGTGTTTGTCTTGACTTCAGGACTGAAATAGAAAATATGAGCTGATCGAACTTGGCAACAAAACATAACGGCTCTTTGTACTTTAAAATGCTCTTACGCCTTTTTGATTAAATCGCGTGTGTCATGTGGAGCTTAATTTAGCTCACTCAAGTGTAAAAGTTATTAAATTACAACAAAATTGAATTGCATTACCTTAACTTAGCTAACTGGTGTATATCACAGCTGACTGTATGGGCTTGGTTACTTATTTTTCAATATTTTCGAATGTGAACTAAATTTAATATAATTTAATTCTAATAATAATAAAAATTGTTCACTATACGTTTGGGTATTTTCTTGATTTTTTAAATTTAGCTCACATACAAATTGTTTGAACTAATAAAATAAAATTGCAGATATCTGAAAGTTCTCTAACCCTTTTTCGCTTGTGCTATGCGTGAATATATCGCCTTTCCATTATACATATACCTACATATACCTACATATATTGTAAACAGATTTAAAAGCACTCACCTGTGATATTGTGATAACTTAGTAGGTCAGCTGTTTTTATTTATTTTTATGTTGGTTGTTGTAACTGAGATTTGCATTGCTACAACAAAATATTTCAAAGCACAAATCACGTAATAAAACCAAATTTTATCTAAAGCTCTTTGTACATACATACATATACATATGTATGTATGTATATATAAATTTCTAGGTATTCGTGCGGTGTTTGTAATTAGATGTGCAATCGATTCTATTACTAAATATAACCACAAAGTTAAAAATGATAGCATTTAAATTATGCAATTAACTTGTTGGCTGAGTGGTCATGGAAACCGCCGTCAATGAAGGGAAATGTTGCGTAAATTGCAACAAATGCCCCAAATATGTGTTTACTGTTACTTACACACATATGTATATGCTTAACCCTTAATTGAACTGCACAACTACTAAATCTTTTAACACTTCATTGATACATAGAGTTGGTTCTGTTCGGAATTGGAATGGTTTCGAAAGGTAGCGACTTCCAATCGATTTAGCACCCATTATTCGGATGTATTTTAATTGCTTTGATAATAATAATTACCTCCGAGAAGCGATCTTATGTTCCAATTTTTTATACAAAACGGCGCCACCTGTGGCGTATTCAGGATTTTGGATCTTTTATCTAGTTTCTGAAAAATATGACTTTTTAGATAAGGGGGTTTTTTTTCTGCCGTCCAATTCTGCTCAAATACTTAACCCACAGCCAAAAGAGTAAATTTGGTTACTATTTCCATTTCATTGAAGGGTTAATGTGAGTGAAATTGGCTTTGAAATTTAAATGAAATAGACTTTTGTATTGCAAATAATTTTGATGTTGTCTATCAATATTAATGGAATGTTCATAATGTGTACGCTCATGGCTAATTTAACAATGCAAATGTTATAATATAATACTTTTGTTTACATACATACATACATACATACATACATGTATGTACATTCGATACGGATGGTATTAAATAAACTTATAACTTCAATTGAAAAATACGATTGCAGAACAAATAGATGTTTCGTGAGTTTGGCTCAACATTGAGAACTCAGCAATACTATTAATATCGACACATGCTACATGGGGTGCACACTTGTAAATGCTGAGCACAAATAAATATTTTGCCAAATGTCTATATTACTCAAATATGTACTTCATTGACAGTTGATAGAGCACTCATATACGGGTACTTATGTATACATACATATATGTACATATGTATATTTTCAGCTTCTGAAAATCACGGGGTAAGAGTAACGACATTCACTAAATGTACATTAAGGCGCCTCAAGCTCAATACAAAAAAAATGGGCACCCTGTTTCCATCGGAAATATAAACTTCAATGTATTCTAAGACCTTGGCCAAAATATTTGGAAAAAATATTAAGATTTACTGGAGCAAAGGCGCGTTAAAAACTCGCTAAAAATATCCTTTTTTATGTATAAAAGAAATATGAAAAAATATTTTTTAATATGCAGCCATAAACTATATCTTTGAAATATTTCATAAGCTGGTTGCGAATTATAAAAGGGTGCGCAAATGCAATAAACGAAAGGAATTGCTTAATCACTTAAACACGGGCGTTCCGCTAATTTTAAGGAAATAATTTGTTACGATAAAAATAGTTAGCAAGCTATACACAAAATTATTAACCAACAATTTTCGGGCTTAATTCCTTTAACGCAAAAGTCAGCAAATGTGTCATACCTAAGTAATTTGTTCGCATTATTTGAATTCAGATATTCATCAGATATTTATTTGATTATTTACATGCAACACAAGCAATATTTATCGTTTTAATTGTCAACTCAAAAAATGCTTGTGAGCAAATATATGTACCTTTCAATAAAATATTTGCAAAATATGGCAATATCTACAAATGTGCTACAAACTCCGTTTCATGGTTATAAGGCAATGAAAGTTAGACAACTACATCGCTAATATCTGGTGAATTAGTTAAACTCAAAATACCTCAAATTTTTTTATTTTTTCAGCAAAAATTAATCCACTCGAAATTGGCAAAAAACTGTAGGTCTCGATAATTTTAGAAAAAAAACTCAAAATTATCACACCACTAATTAGGATAATTATCGCGCAACTTTAAACATTTTTTTTTTTTTTTTTTTTTCAAAGAAATTTTATTACTGATCTTATAATTATGAAAATGACTTCAGAATTCACTAAATGACCCAACCTGTGTACATTTGGTTGCATGCATGGACGTGTGTAGCTTACAAATATATTATTACCACAACAAAAATATGCATTGTTTGCATAATTTGAAAAATATTTGACTGAAACTTTTTGTAAATTTTGCAAAATAATTCAACAACAATGACTCATAATGGTGTAAAATGATTTATTAAATAACATGCATTTATTGTATTTTTATTGAGCCTTAATTAATTTATTTACTTTAAAAACTTTGACGAAAAATTTATGGAATATGAAAAGTTTAAAGAGATTTTCACTCTTGTTTTAACAAATTTAATAACTTGCAAATTTTGAGTGAAATTCGAAATTTTGTTCTAGAAAAGGCATAAAATCAATTTGCGAATCTTTGTACGCTTGCACTTGGTATTATACTCATATGTATATTCAACTCCTTAATCTCACGAAAGCAATTATCCAATGATTCGCTAATTAAATCCTTGACACACTCTGAAATTGCATCGCCACATCGGTGAAAAGAGTTCACGTGAATTAAGTGCATGAAACAAATAGAGCGATTAATTGAAATTAAATATTTAAATAAAATTACGGCAAAGAAACATATGTACATTTTGCAGTCACCGGAAATTGACCAACATTTCTTTACCAATTGCCAAATTTAACTATTTTATTTACGCTTATGGATAAACATATAAACAGCAGCACATTAGAGTGACCCGCTGAAAGTGCTTAAGGTTCTATGAAATGCCCACCTTATAGCGCGTGAGTTTTTCTTATAAAAATAAAAATTTTCTTGGTAACAAAACTAAGATAAAAAGTGGAAACATGGCCTTTGAAGTTTAAAATTATAATTTTACAAAAAAAAAAAATTTTTCATATACTAATTTTTACAGTGTATATTTTCGAAATTTAAATACGCTTCTAATGGTAAAAAGATTTTTGAAATTGGTTGAGGCATTCCGTAGTAATCACAGTTTAGAGGTTATTATTAACATAATTTTCAAAAATGTCGATACCCTGCCACGCCCACATTTTTACGAAAATGAAATTTTAAGAAATGAGGTTTGTGTTTTTTATATAAATCTATGAGGGTCGGTTTCAAGATGTGCCTTTTTATGGGTTTTGATATGAAACTCATAATTTCTGATTTCATCGAAAGTGTTATTCAACTCTTACCTTTGCGCTCCCCTTTTTCTATCACTAGAAGCAATTTTTTAATTGACTTTTTTGTGATCAATATTAATAGAAAAATAAACATCGAGCGGTGTTTGTTGATGCAGATGAATATTTTCCAGAGAGCTAATCTGCTCTGAAACAATTTTTCTAAATTACCTTCGTTGTTATTTTCAGCGCCAACTCTAATTTGTATTCAAATGTTAGTAGCAAGAACCAAATTTTAAAGAGTAATATGCACAATTGCTGACTTCATTATTTACCATTCATCTGAAAGTTGAATATGAACTTGGAAATTATACATAATTACAGCTACGTTCAACGCGGTGCTGAATAAATACAGATGACACTACTGTGACAACGCAAATTGTGGCTTACCGTGTGGCAGGCAAGATCCCAACAAACATTTCTGCACAAATTTTTGTTTTTAATATCTATTTGAAAGTTTTAAAATAAACTGTTTACAAACACCCAGCTAAGCATTGAATTTTTTGTGAGAACTGAGCTGTGGTAATTCTCAAAAGTCACTAGCCACACTGACTTTAAGGCTTTCGGTGCTTTATCTAAGAAAAAAAAAATAAGAAATAATTTAAGATAGCAGGAATCCGACTTTAAATTGAAATTCTAAATGTCTTACAACTTTTTTCAATATTTAATATTTTAACTAGGGCTGTGACTTTATTCGCTTAATCGAGGAAGTTGATTAATCACAGTTTCAGTTAATCGATTACTTGATTAATCAAAATTATGAGTAATCATAACGAGCGTTACTCGAGTATTTTCAAAAATGGTTAATCAAAAACTGATTAATTTACTCATTTTCTTATGTGAAAGTTTGCCTTGAAATAGCTAAAAAAGAAAAAAATTAAAAACGAAACATGCTTCAAAACATTAAAAAATAAAAAAAATTAAGAAAATTTTGAGGTGTTCTCCAATCGCGAAATTGCAAAATGTTGAAGATGCAACAAATGGTTGGAGTATTAAGGAACTTTTAAATTTGAGCCGTTTTAATATATGATTAATCATTTTATTCAAAAACGGATTAATCAAAAAGGCGATTAATCAATTAATTTTCTTTCTGATTAATCAAAAATCATAATTAATCGAGTAATTGAGTAATCGAAGTTATGAATAATCAATATGTTGATTAATCATTTAATCGCACATCCCTAATTTTAGCTACTTCTCACTCGCGTTGTTTTAGAAAAACGTTTATAGAATGTTCGTCTAGACAATTTTTTGATATGCTTTTTTTTTTTTTTTGGCTTATAATAAAAGTGCTGGTTCGTTTTAAAATTTTTCTTGTCATCCACTTTGCTTATTGGGATATACATATATTAATCTAAGGCATACATGCTAGATACAGCACGTGTACGCTGATTTGTAGTTTAAACTTTTCACAATATAGCTGATTATAATAATAGTGTTGACACTGACGCTGTGGTAAAGTTTATGGGATAGACAAACTTATTCTGACTTATGTTTGAGTTTGTTTGAAAAATGTGTGGTTTCGTTGAAACTTTAATTTAAATTCTGCAAAATTGGTATGGGTTAGTAGAATGTTGATCTTAACTCTTTGGTCGAAGTTGGCTAAAAGTAACATTTACATTTTAAGCTAATAAGTCAAAATGAGTGAACAAGAAACCACAAGAAGACAACAAACTCAAACCACAAACACAAGCACATAACTAGCACAAAACTATCTAACCGAAATCAAGAAAGTTATTTTAACAGTTTCACATTTGAGTTGGCTGGGGTTACTGATTTTGTGATTTCGGTAAATATTTTACGTTTCTCCAGATAAGTATTTCAAGCAATAGAGCTTGTGGTTGTTTTTCTACTGGCACGTGTACGCTAAATGTGGTGATTATACTCCAAGTGCTGGAATAGTTGACTCATATTTTCAGAATCCGTCGGCAACTTGTAGGCGGTTAGTATGCTCTGATTAGATCACAATAGCTAAAAAGCATCGCCAACAGAAATGGACTAGTTGAGACGATAGGCAACTAGTATTTGACTAAAAGGTTATAGAATTCAATGTTACTTCACAATTGAATTGCTTCAGGTCTGTGTGATTATAAGAAGAATATCTTGTCGCTGCTGTTTCTATACTATTTTTAGTTTAGTCTTTACCGATTTCTCTGATGTCTGGAAAGGCTTTCATTTTGGATTCAAAAATAATTAAACAAAAAAAACTATTTTTTAGGTAAATGTTCTTAGCATCCAAATAAGAGTACTTTTACTTTAATGAAATATCAGTTATAAACATTATTTCGATAAAATTTCTTTGATTAAGATTTCAAAAATATTCACTTAACACTTTTCTAATATAACTAGGGCTGTGTGATTAATTGATTAATCAAAATTTTGATTATTCATAATTTCGGTTACTCAATTAATAGATTTATTACGATTTTTGATTAATCAAAAAGAGTGTTTACTCGATTAATCAAGATTTTGATTAATCAGAAAGAAAATTAATTGATTGATCGCATTTTCGATTAATCGTTTTTTGAATTAAATGATTAATCATTTATTAAAACGGCACAGATTAAGAAGTTCCTTGATACTCCAATCATTTGTTGCATCTTCAACATTTTGCCATTTCGCTATCGGACAACATCTCAAAATTTTCTTAAATTTTTTTATTTTTTAATATTTTGAAGCATGTTTCGTTTTTAATCTTTTTTATTTTTAGCTATTTCAACGCCAGCTTTTACATAAAAAAATGAGTAAATAAATCAGTTTTTGATTAACCATTTTTGAAAATACTCAAGTAATGCTCGTTTTGATTACTCATAATTTTGATTATTCAAACAATCGATTAACTGAAAATTTGTTTAATCAACTTACTCGATTAATCGAATAAAGGCACAGCCCTAAATATAACCTAACTTAAGAATATGTGCGCCTTGTTTTTCTGTAAATAATCCAAAAATAATACGAAACTTGAGATTGCTTAGAATTTCTTGTTTCTCACTTTGATATCGTTGGAATAGAAATAAATTCTTTTAAATATTCCCTCTCCGTTTTCCTATAATGTTGCTGACAAACACACCATTCCCGATTTCATTTTATGCCTTGATAAAGTTTGGCTTTTCCTCGAAGCTGCGCGCATAAAAACTTTAATTTAAATTGAAACTTTCTCTACTTTACCACGAAAATTTCAAATTCTAATCAGCAACTTTGCATAGTTCAGTTACCTCAAAGGTAATCACTCAACTAAAATATGCTCGCCTCACAATCATTTTGTGTGTGCCTCTAGGGGTTGCTCATTACAACTTTTTTTTGGTAATTTCCCATGCCATCGAAAGTAAACTAATCACAAGAATAAGGTGGAAAAGGTTGTTGCCGTTTACGGTTGAGTGGGAAATTTTGTATGCTGGAATAAATGTATGTATGTATGTATTATGAGAACTTTGCTTGAATTATTTTTATTTTATTCGAAATTAATTGAACTAAAGCGGTAATTTAATGCAATGAAGAATGATGGACTATTAGTTGTTGGGTGAAAGTTATTCGTATAGATCAAAATATGTATGACAAGCTAGTCCTCACTAAAGAAATTGAGAATTAAAGGTGGGTTTCATAGGTTCCATTGCCTGGTAAAAATCCCCTAGATAAAAAAAGATTATGGAAGAGGTGTTTGAGCATCTAAGGTGTTTGAGCAAAACCAATGACTCGTAGAAGAACTTACATGCGTCTGTTAAGAAAATTTTGTAAGAATAAGTAAAATAGTTAAAACTATAAAAAAAAATCGCGAATTGCCTTTGTTTGTTGTGTTATTTGTTAGTGTTAGTGTAGACACAGAATACTCTCCGTTGATTTCTTTCCTGCTTCATTTGAGTTCTTTCGTGCTCTTTCGAGACCTTTTAAGTCTATTGCTTTATTATCTATTTTTTTTTAGGAAGTTTGAAGCAAGTGATTCTGGCCAAACCAGCATTTTTAATTCGCAGCCTCAACTAATAAAAGTAATTTGTTTTCTTCTGTCTTGAATTTAATACCATTACCTTATCATTGATTTACTTATTTTCAACTGAATGCTGATACCACAACCAATATAATGATTACATACATACATCCGTATGTACATACGCCTTTCTTTCTTATTACATTTTGCAACTTTTTGCTCGTAACTCAACATTCATCAAACATTTGATATGGCCTTTAGTCCTGTTTGTGGTTTTGTAGTTGTTGCCTCAGCGCAGCATTTGCGGTTTTTGTGGTTCACATAGCGAGTTGCATTTGTATGCAGATCAGCATTTAATTTGTTCGCAATCTTAATCAACCCCCTACACGTACCTTGATGACTCATATGGCAGTATACTTGACAGTCATTAGACTGCTCCGTTTTAAGCAGATTCAATAAACGAACGGCATGGTTGTTATTGCTTTTTAAGTTCATATCGAAAATTGAGTGACACGATAAGAAGTCGACTCTGCTCCCTTTTCCTCCCTTGGGAGTAGCATCAGAGTGCTAAAGCAAGATGTCTAACGTGTTTTAATATGCACTTATATGAATTTTAAAGAATTTTCTACCAAAAAAATATGTTGTTCTGAAACTGAAATCAATTCAAAATCAGTTTTAGCTGCTAGTTTCGTTTTAGTTACCAAATCTGGTTCCGCCATCGTTTAGTTCCGTTCCGTGTTTTGGTTCATTTTTCATTTTCAGTTCAATTTTTCAAATGTTCAAATTTCAATTTCAGTGCCGTTTCGTTGCCCCGCTAAGCTCGTGTTTCGTTTTCAATTAAGGTTTAGTTCCAATTGCTGCTGCAAAACGGCACTGTCAGTTTTAGTTTCAGTTCCTGTTTCAGTTTCGGACTCAATTTAATTTTGGTGTCTGTTCTTGCAGTCGGTTTCATTCCCTTTGAAATGTCGTTGCCAGTCACGTTCACGTTCCAAATTCGTTTCGGGTTCAGTTTCATTTCACTTTATTTAATTTATTAAGTAGTGTGTTCCAATTCAGTTCAAAATCAATTTTTTTTGAAATTCCAACTTAAGTTCTATTTTCAGTTCTGGTGCAGTTTAAGTACCGATTGCACTCTTAGCCTACTCCGGTTTCAGTTTAAAACTATTTTCTCAATTTCTGTTCCAGTTTCAGTTTGCAGCTCAGTATTGAATTTATGTTCAGAGTTCTTTAGGAGTTTGATTTCCATTTACAACTTCGAGTTGTAAAAGTGCCAGTTGTTAATCTCACTTCATTGCCAATTTTGTTCCACTTTGGGCTCCGATTCAGTTCCAGTTTCATTTTTGGCTTCGGTGTCACATTAAATTTTGTCAATTTTGTCAATTGAGAAAGTGAACCTTTTAAGATTTTTTTATGATTGTGGGCAGCGTTACTCTCCGCAAACGAACCAAATTAAAATACCTTGACAAAAATTGTTAACTTTTTTAAGCAACGACCCAGTCTAATGTACATTCATGCATGCGAAAAAATATATAATTCCTTTTTGCCAACTTTGTAAGTATTACGTATATTCCGTTCATTTACTGACTGCAGCTGTTATTTGCAAATTTGTTTGCTTTGGCAACGCTCCAAATCAAAAATCGAAAGATTGAAATCAATGAAGATTTACCAAAGAATGCACGCACACCCACGCACACGCCGTGCGTTTGAGCAGCTGAACAATTAATTTGCAATTTTCTCAAAATGTCAGCAATCAGTAACAGTTGCCAGCATTTGTGTTGGAATCTAGAACATTCTTTTTTTTTTTTTTCGGTCTTCTACTTTTCAGCGATTTGTTTGCTTATCCCAAAAAAGCGCTGACCCGCCTAGCCAAATTGGACTGCTGAAAAGTTTCAATTCAACATTCGGTGTGCCATTTCTGTATTTAAGTAGATATTGTATGCTTTGTGCCTTGCATAGTGCTTTGTTGTAGATGCGGAGCAAAAAAAAAAAAAAACAAAATGAAAGAAAAAACCGCTGTTTCCTGTTAGCAAAAGATTGTCCCTTATAAATTCTTCTTATCGCCTGGAACGTTTAACGGTTGGCTGCATTGAGTCAACAGCCGCTGCCAGAATATACATATATATCTAAGGTGCTTTTATTATATGTGCGTGTATGTGTGTGTGTGTACTCATATACTTTTACCATTACGTACATTTGCACATTTTCACAATTACTTATTGTCCATGGGATAAAGAAAGAAAAACGGGAAAATGGCACACAACTGCATTAAAAGCGCTCATGTAGAAAAAGAATAGCTTAAGAAAAGTGCACAAACAAAGCGCGACATAAAATGCATTTACTCTCTGCTGACATATGTATGTATGTATAACAGATCCAGAGATACATACATACATACATACAAACATTGAATACAACGCAAAGTTTGCTCTCGCCAGCTGAGTCAGAGTGACAACTGCTGCTAAGACGTACACCATGGCGTATGAGCTTTATGAATTCAAAGTTTGATGAGTGTTTGCATTCGTTTCGGACAAAACGTTTAATGATAAAGCAAGCAAATACGTAATGGCTTCAAATATGTATGTATACTTGCCTTGTATGTATGTATGTATGTATGTATGTATGTTGGCTGCCGGTTAATGGACATGCAAATGTTACCAAGCCAACAATGAACAATGCTTCAAGTAAGTATGTATATATTTCTTTCTATTCGAACTCTCCCTATTTGTCACGCTTTTATTTTATTCACAAATCAACATACGACAACCGCGCAACTTGCACTCTTCGTCAACATAAATTATATACATACATACATATGTATATGCACGAATGCGGGTAGACTGACAAACAGTTCACTCATTCAACTGCGAGAAAATAGTCATTAAAATGTTTTTTTTGCTTTTTTGGTTGCTTTTTTAGCTAGAACAAATATAGAAGAGATAATATTTATGATGACAAAATGTAGTTTTGCTAGCATTATTTTGCTAATATTGCTTTTGCTAAAGGTGTCTACACTTGAACTTTAATTTCTTTTTTTATTTGAAGAAATTCTTTGTTAAACTATTTGACCTTAAAATACATAACAATTTATTGGACTTTTATACGTTTTTAACTTCAAATTCAGCTCATTCATGATAACACAAAATGATAAAGATTCCCAAATTTTTCGCACTGTCAAGTGATTTGTGTATATGGAATTTTAAAGAACTGTGAACTCATACTTTTTATATGGAATAAATGAATAAAACATTTTAAATTAATCTACCAATACATACTTTCGAGTTAATTGCTACTAAAACCCATGTTACTTCAACTAAAACAATCAACAAAGAAATTTAGATATTCAAAAATCTAGCACATTAAAAAAAATTTGAATAATTTTCATAACTAAAAAAAACTTTTTTTTGTTTTTGGCTAGCTATGTAAGAAAAAATTTTGGCGCTAGAGCTAGCATACTAGATAATGTGCTCAGCTTATACACCCATCGAGACAACTTTTCACCTGGTTTTAATAATTTTTGCTACATGAAAAAATATATACCTGGCAACGCTGACCATCCTCATCATATGTATATGCATAGACATGCTCATTTTACGCTCGCTTCACTCTCCTCTTTTCTCTTTATGGTATAGAACAATGGAAGAAATTAATTTTAGGAAATGCGCACATCCATGTCATCATTACTCCACGTTCCTCGTTTACAACGCCCCTACTCACCAGCAACATTTAAAGATGGTGTCTTCCCTACAGTTTCATATGTGTGAGTATGTATGTAAGTATGTATGTATGTATGTGTGAATGCTGTTCAGTTAACAGTTTCATGTCAGTGCATACGCTTAAAAGATATGGACGTCGAATTAGTATGTCATACTAATGGCTGGGATTTCTTCAGCAATATCCAAAGAAAAGTTTGCTTTTGTTGTTGAGATTCATTTAATGCATTTGTGAACTCAACAAATCGTAATGCATTCACTGATATTGTCAGCTTGCATAAATATAATACTTTTGAACAATTGAGTAGAGTTTTTTGGAAGACAATAGTTACAAATCGCTGGCTTTATGTATTGTATATGTATGTAAATAAGGCAAGTCCATTTAGTTTATTTTGAAAGAGAGACTACTAATGAGTGAAATTTGAATTTAGTATTATTTTTTTAGCGTTTTTGATAGTTTTAATAAATTTGGAATATAAAAAGGTGAAATCAGAAAACCTCACCACAATTAAAACTAGATAACTCTTGAAAGGCCCATTTAATGAAAATTTTTAACTACAGCTCTTTGTTGGGTGTTAAGTCTTATAAATAAAATTAAAGTCTGTCTGTCGATCTTTGTATCTTTTATAGGCGTCCAAGGTTCATTTCTTGACTCAATGGGTAAAACAAAGTTTTTGGAATAGTTGGCAGTTCCAAACCACCCCCCGCCTATATTAAATTGTATAACTTAGCGGCTTTGCTACAAATTAATCATGTTTGGAAATATGTGACCTTTAGTCAATATTTCCTAAATTTTCGAAAAGTGGGCACATTTTTCCATGCGTTCTTTGTCCTACATTCATTTCCAAATTTTTTGTCGATGTCTATGAAACTTTCACTGTGCGACACAGATCATATATAGTTCCTGGAAAAGCTGCTAAGCTATCTAATATTTAATTTAGCCTAACTAATGATGTTTTATATCTGTTTTCATAATCAATAGCAGCTTAAGTGGACTTAAGAAAAAGTGAGTATTTTGACCTATTCTTAAGAGAGTTTTTATGATCCAACAAAATTTTTAAGTTCATCTTAAGATAACCATTCCAAAAGATGCAGCTACAGAGAGAGACGTTGATTTAACTCTATACGCTTCTTGGAAATAGTCCATCGTATGCGATTGTGATATGTATTGAAAAAATTCTTCGAAAAAGTTAGCATCAAATAATACGCGATATTTTCGAAACATCAATATCTAACAGCAAAGAAAAACATGAAATAAATTTAGAAATAAAGTATATTCTCTGTGAATTAAACACATATGTATGTGAGCCACCCTAATATATCTATGCTATATACCTAAACGTTGTGAACAAATGTACATACTATCTCTCAAGGCGAGTACAAATATCTGCTTTTATTTGTACTCTGTCCACTTTGCATAATTTGAATGCTATCCATCGTTAATGTGACATGTTGTTGTCTCTGACATGTAGGTGCTTTTCAATTAGCAAACTTATACATATTTTGTTTTTATTATTTGCTTCAAATGATTATACTTACATACATATCTCATATAGCTTTTGTTTAAATTTCTTACTTAATTGAAATGAACAAAACAATGAGTGTAAATGCAGGAGTCTCGATTAAAAAGTTTTGTTTCCAAATTTTCTTTCATATTCAGTGATTAAAAGGGACAACATTTTACTATTAAAATTCGCACATAGTAAGTACTCATCAAGGTTTGGTTTTCTTTTCTAAATTATATGTAATATGGCTTGCACATTGTAATAACAATCAATTATAATCATGATAAAAAAAAATTTAAAAAAAAAAATTTTAAACAAAACAAATAACGATAATGGTATTTATTCTAAGTACAATTAATGCAGAATATTATTATATTCCACTAACAGGCCGTGTGTACCCAATTTGCATGATGTAGGGGTCTAAATTATGTTCTATTATACAGTGAGTGTTTCTCCATAAAAGTCCATGACCACAATATAACTTCGGCGAGTGTTTTGTCGTTAATACCAACAACAAAATATTTTATTTATCTTCGTAGCAGAATAAAATATTAAAATTCTGTTGGCATTTCTTCTGTACCTGCGTATATATTTTCTTTCATATAATTATCATCTTTACATATGTAGAACTCATCAGCAACTCATGATAATCACGCAAAGCTAATTTTAAAAATATACGGCAAAGTATCTAGCTCAGCTTTGACTTAAAACTAAAAAGTCAATAGTGAACATTTCTCTAAAACTTTGATTTCGTTTCAAGTTTAAACCTATGAACTAACAGAGTAGTTTATTTTGTTTGCTTCATAAAGTCAGCTAAGGAACAAAGCAAAGACACGGTTTTCCCATTGTATCAACATAATAGAAATCCAGCTTGTTGCTATGATCCACTGTAGCGTATTATTAAATGCTTAAGTCTGTCTACGCTCTGAGAAAGCTCACACTTCATACACACCTCAACTTTCACTTAACCGTATTTAGATAAGCCAATAACTGCAGTGTCGCCATATGCAAATGTGTGGCGAGTATTTCATCATATCATTAGCAACGCTTATAGGTGCAAGTTCACTCACACTCACATCGTCATCATCATCATAGCCAGTTGCTTTAATGAAAAACTAACCAAATTAGATCGGAATAATTAATGGACTTGTCAACAGAATAACGTCGTGGTATGCCCCTTAGATTGGAGTTCTATTACTGTTGCAACACGGCAGCAAAGGTAAACATTTGTATGTATGTATGTCTGTCTGTGTGTTTGTATGTATGTGTATGTTTGGCTGCAATTGTGGCATTTAACCATTTGTAACATATTCAAGCGTAAATGTGCTACTTGCACAAGCTCATATGTCAACCAAAAATTGAACACGTGTATAACCAGGTGAATGAATGCCGGCATATATATAAAGTATACGGTTACATACATACATATATGTAACTGCACCAATGTATCAACTATCATAGCTTGAGTTTCATAAGTATATCGCACTTTTCATAGAAAATTTAAGAGTTTTTTAAATCAATATTCCAAATTTGATGGTGTCTTGCAAAAGTTGAAATAAAAAATTTTGAATATTTTTAATGAGAAAAAAATTACAATTAAGTATAACTTCTAAGTTTTTAAAAATCGCACTGAATGTTTTTTTTACATCATTTCTAGTTTTCTTTTACATAAATATGTATGTAAAACGAATTGAAATCAAATAAAATGCTTAGTATGCTGGGCAATATTTGCAAAAATAAAACTTTAGTTTATATTAAAATTTGTTAGGCTAAAATAGAGTAGACGTTTTTTTTTCGTAAGCACTTAGCAACTTGTGAATAAAAAAAAACTTTGCTTTTCATATAAAATGTCAAGTAGCCGCTGAGAAGCCAATGCTTACTTAACTATTGCAAGATAACAAATACAATTTAAGCGCTTATTATTTTGCCTGCTTGCTAACCTTTTTTAGTGGCTTCAGTTAAAAATATTTTTATAAGGAAACATATAGAATTTTATGATTTTATTTTAGCCTTATGTAGCTTAAACTTTTCGCAAGTCGACATAAAGTTAAATTCTGAGCGCGATATAGCTATGCAACGCACTATACATACAACCATAGAACTACAATATCTGATCTAGCTAGATCACAACTAGTAGCAAAACCAAATCCAGACAGTCAATCTGTTATTTTATTCCTCTCTGGAGATGATAATTGTGTTCCAGATATTTTCATTATTCTCTGCTAAAGGAAATCGCTGCATGGTCTGCTCTATTAAGCAAAACAATTTTCTTTGAAAATTCATAAAAATCGGGTTATAATTATTTAGTGCAACAATTGGTATTGATATACTCCGTTGAGACATCGCTTTGGCTAAACTTTCCATATGTTGAGTTGAGTTATGAAGCAACTTTCTCTATAAAATGCAGTGGACTTGTAGTTGGTACAGCTAGTGTACCGTTGGACCCATTTTAGCCAGTAGTTACAAGCGAGTACTTTTGTATGACTAGCTTGGTATTTCACTGCAGGCTAGGCATATCTATAAACAACACAGTATCCATATTAAACAGCTTGTGAGCCCATACCAGCATGTGTTTGTGTGTGTGTCTGTGTACGCAATGCAAATATTAGCCCAACTGCTGCCACTCTTTGGTTGACTACTGACCTGGTCGGCTGAATAGTTGACTGACTACGTGTTTAACGTTAGTCCTAATTATAACTGCAGGTCAAATTTGTTGCTAGCTGCCACAACCACAGAGATTACAGTTACACAAAAAAAAAGTAGTCCATGATAGCTCTGCCGAGTAAATATCCATCAGCTCATGCATAGAGCCATTGGACAGAATTTTTTTTTTTTAACTATAAATTTTGCCATATTCACCTTTACCTATGAGCTTTGAGTATTAACATACGTACTGCAAGGTGTATTTGGAGGGTCCATCGTGCATAACCTCATTGCTGGCTGTATTATCCTATGCCCCTTGATGCATTCGTTTCTAGGTAAATCAAAAGGCAAAGTATGAATTGTAATAATTAAGTTATATTCTCGCATGTAATACCTAAATTATACACTAGCAAACTGAGGTGTAAATATCTCTTTAACAAACACACATGAAAATTAAGGCAGCACAATGTGCAGATGGGAACCAGACAGAGTACAAACTATCATCACAGAAAGTACGTGTAAGTACTGTCTTGGATGGCATGCAGAAAGTTCTGAAAAAATAAACAAATTTTGCAAAATTTTGAGTTCCTGACTTTTTAATTGCAAGAGTTATAGGCCAAGACGCGTTCATCGAAGCAATCGTTTGTTTGGGAGCTATGCGTTATATAGGTCCGATCTTGCTGGTTGCGAGAAATGATGAATATGATACAAAATGGCGGCCAAATTTCATCGCGATATCTTTAAAAATGGGGGACTAGTTTTGCGTTCAAACAGAGAGACGGACAGACGGACAGACGGATATGGCGTAATCAACTCAGCTCGTCGCCATGATCATTTATGATGGGTATATCTCTTCTTCTTCTCATACTTAAAAACATCGGACCAAAGTTATAATACTATTTCATGTTCATCAAAGGTATAAAAATTGATTGATAGATACCAGAAAAGTTTTGAAATTCTGGTTTTGGGCATTTTGAAAATCTTCAGTTTTTAGAAAAGTGAAGTTTTTTATCGTTAATGTCAAATAAATGAAAGCTGAAAATTAAAAATGATTTTAAGCGTTAATTATGTATATGGTTATGTCATTTATACATACATACATATGTATGTATGTACCTACATTGAGAGCGAGGTTGTATCGTATCATTATCGTTGGTATAATTGCCGCTAGTTAAAGGCATTGGTTATGTCATGCTCGTCTGAGACCACTAGGCAGAACAGCAAAAAAAAATAAAAATTATTTTTTTTTTCGAAAGCGAAACATTTTTGTTTGCTCGTATGTTCGTTGAAATCGCAAGTTTTGTCTATACGAAAAACATTTTCAAACCAAAAATAAAGTTCTAGACCTTTTTAAAAAAATGCAAAATTTTTTTTTTTTTTTTTTGAAACGGTCTAATCTGCAAATTTATTCATTTGTGAGTATTATTAAATCAATGATAACAAAGTTAATTAACACACGTTTGCTGTATATACATATGTGTGTATGTATGTTTGAAGGATGTATGCAGCAAATTAATATTTTTATTTTCCTTTAAGGGCTCATTAGTTAAAACGTGTTCAAAGATATGATATAACTGTTGATGAGACTTATCGCTAATAGACACGCAACTGTATATTAAATACTGAGTATCCCAACAAAAGGTTGTATCAATAATAATATGGAAATAAAGAAAACGCCGTAAGAGCTACAAACTGCTACTACCGTTATAGGCCTACTAAACGAACCTTAATATCCCATTCCCACGACAGCCGGTTCTACGTACCGGAATGACTCGGGGTTTCCCCGACCAAGGGCTGTTATTTCACTACCCCCCTGCCTAAACCGTCAGTTATCCTCCCCCCAATAATGTCATCCTCCGAGCAGCTCCTTGCAGCGGGACTGCTCAAGACTCTCCTGCTCCGGGCTGGTATTGAATCCAACCCCGGACCTAGAGAATGGATCTGCTGTGTATGCTGGAAGAAAATTTATGTGAAACGTTCACATTCGGTACAGTGCTCTAACTGTAGCAGATGGTTGCATCTAACTAGTTGCTCCGGACTAAATCCCTCTACTCATAGACCCGCTAGTTTTTATAAAACTTTTGTGGCCCCTTGCTGTTCACGTCCTATGACGTCCAGTGGCCGTCGTCGATCAAGTATCGCTCCGCCACATATGTCTGACTCTGTCACATCAGTCTCCACGACTAGCACTAACAATGCACATCAGCAAGTAGACCTTTCGAGCGGCCGCTCACGCCCACAGGCGTCAACATCTCACACAGCAGCTCACAGCTACTCCCTACGTAGCACTTCCCAAGTGGATTTGAGCAATGCTGAGCGTCCGCTCTCTCCCACCCCCTCGGTCAGCCCCTCTTCTTCCAGCATTAGCACGAGTATAAGCCACAACCATCAGCTCCTGGTCCCTTATACTACGTGCACTGTTTGTCGGTTAAGATTATATACGCCGCTGGCATCAGTCAAGTGCAATAACTGCTTTGGCCTGTGTCACCTGCTCATATGCTCTGGACTCGCGAACAGGAACCTATGGACTGATACGTACGTTGCGCCATGCTGTCGAGCTACGCAACCTTCAACGTCGTCCGACTCGCCTCTACCTTCTGGTAACGCGATTCCTTCGACTTCAAGATTGCGCCGTAGTGCGCGACCCAGCCTATTACCACCTAGGCATACGCACCAGTCCTTGACCCCCAGCATCAACTCTGCTCCCCCTACACACTTCGGTATCCTGCAATTTAATTGCAACGGCCTAACTGGCAAAATTGTTGAAGTGACAAATTTAATGAAGCGACTGAACATCAAGATCGCGGCGATCCAAGAGACAAAGTTAGGTGGAAGGTCGTCTCTTTTGACCTGCAACGGGTACAATGTACACCGTTGTGACCGTGCGAGAGGGCTCGGGGGTGGTCTGGCATTCATCACGCATCAATCTGTGCAGTATCGTCTATTTGAGCCTGACATCGACCCGAGGGACACCACCTTAGAACGTCAAGGTATGGTTGTCCGGTCAGGCGATGTCGACCTTGAAATCATAAACATTTACGTACCTCCTGTCACCTGTTGTCCCAGGGACTACCACCCTGACATTCGTGCGTTACTCAGGGGCGAGAACCGCGTCATCCTTGGTGACTTCAACGCACACCACGACCTGTGGCACTCCAGCCTACAGGCCGATGGTAGGGGACAGGAGCTGGCTGACCAAATAGATGATTCGACGTTTTGCACGGTAAATGGGGATGCCCCCACTAGAGTGGCGGTAAACTGCTCTAGCTCGCCAGACATCACCATAGTCAGCGCTGGACTAATAAACTGCGTTGACTGGCGACCGATGCTGACGCTTGCTTCAGACCACCTACCCATAGTGCTCTCAATCGATCGCCCCACCGACTTTGTCACCGCTGAGAAACGCACATACACTAACTTCAATAAAGCCGACTGGGAGGGTTTTCTCAACACCACAGAGAGCGCCTTCGCTGCTCTTCCTACCCCATCTGACGTACGAGAAGGGGAAAAGGCGTTTCGTATGGCCCTAATTTCAGCCTCCCACCAACACATTCCGTCAGGTAGAATAAAGGAAGTGCGTCCATTCTTCCCCGCAGAGGCAGCGGCCCTGGCAAATGAACGTGACCATATTAGACGCCTTGACCCTACGGATCCTCAAATACGGGATCTTAACGCGGAAATCAGACGCTTAGTAGATCAACACAAACGCGCTAAGTGGGAGGAGCACCTAAGGTCTTGCAACCTCTCGGCTGGAGTTGGCAAATTATGGTCGACAGTGAAATCTTTGTCCAACCCGACTAAACCTAACGACAAAATATCCATCGCCTTCGGTGATAAGGTTCAGTCGAAGCCAAAAAGATGCGCGAGCGCCTTCTGCCGACAATTTGTAATGCATCCTACGTTGAACAAAGATATTCGCCGAGCCACCAGGGAAGCGCACAAACACAAAAACAGCGATGCGCCCGTTGCCATCTCCACAACAGAAGTTCATGAGGCTATTCGGAGATCCAAGAACACCAAATATATCGGCCCCGATGGCATTTCCATGCTGATGCTGAAACACCTTGGCGACGAAGGCATAAGTTACCTCACACAAATTTTCAACCTTTCCCTTTCCACCTTTGTTATTCCTGAAAGATGGAAACAAGCAAAGGTGGTCCCACTACTAAAGCCTGGCAAGCCAGCTGCCGTAGGGGAGTCATATCGCCCGATATCTCTCCTCTCGCCAGTAGTGAAAGTGTTGGAAGCCACCTTGTTGCCGTACTTCACCGCAAACCTGCGGCTCGCCGAACATCAGCATGGATTTCGCAAAAATCACAGCACCACCACCGCGCTGAACGCCATAACCACTCAGATAGGGGACGGGCTAAACCAAAAGCGTCCAAACCACAGGACAGTGCTAGTTGCGCTTGACTTGGCCAAAGCTTTTGATACGGTCAACCATGCGCAACTAATGAAAGACCTTGAAGATTCGTCCCTTCCTCCCTGTCTTAAACGTTGGACTGCAAACTATATGAGTGGTCGTCAATCGTCGGTTGAGTTCAGAGGCGCAAGATCAAAACCCAGAATAGTTAAACAGGGGGTGCCACAAGGTGGTGTCCTATCCCCGTTCCTGTTCAACTATTATATATCGAAACTTCCCCCCCCACCAGAGGGTGTCTCGATCGTCTCTTACGCCGACGACTGTACGATTCTGGCAACAGGCCCCTCCGTAGAAGAACTCTGCTCTCGTATTAACTCATACCTTCCAGCCGTGTCCGAATTTTTCGCCGGGAGAAACCTGGCATTGTCACCGAATAAGTCCTCGGCCACCCTATTTACGACGTGGACAACGCAAGTGAACATGGAATTAGACGTCTACGTTGATAGTGTCAAGCTACCAACTGTCTCACACCCCAAAATCTTAGGGGTGACGTTTGATAACATGTTCAAATACGGCGCTCACGTAACCGCAATTGCCAATAAAGTCCAAAGCCGTAACAAAATCCTCAAGTCCCTAGCTGGCAGCACTTGGGGTAAAGACAAAGAAACGTTACTAGCTACATATAAAGCAATTGGCCAGCCGGTACTGAGCTACGCGACGCCTATATGGTCGCCGGGGCTAGCTGACACACACTGGACGAGGCTACAGGTCTGCCAAAACACCGCCCTTCGTACCGCCACTGGGTGTCTTCTTATGTCTCCTGAGCATCACTTACATAATGAAGCGAAAATGCTCGCCGTTAAAGAGCATAGCGAGATGTTGACCAGGCAATTCCTGTTCAACTGTTGCAAACCGCAGCATCCGAACGGACGCCTGATCAACGAGGATCCGCCCCCCAGGAGCATAAGGAGCCATCTACGCAAACACTACGATGAGATCCGGCACCTGATTTCCACGCCGTTTGATCCTAAGGTGCACCGGCAGGCCCTCACCCTCATCCACACAAATTCGGTAAATTCCTATGTTGGCTCTCTCCCGGTGAACGCCGTTCTTCAGGCAGCAACACCACCCGTTGCCGAAGAGGAGCGCGAGCTGCCTAGGGAGACTAGGGTGATGCTGGCCCAACTCCGGTCTGGATACTGTAATAGGTTAAACTCTTACCTATCCAGACTGAACCCCGACTTGCCCAATGTCTGTCCGGCATGCGGCTTGTCCCCCCATACCACTAACCATCTTTTTGTCTGCTCATCTGAGCCTACTCTTCTAACACCCATATCCCTCTGGTCCTCCCCTGTTGAAGCCGCTAGGTTTTTAGGACTTCCGTTAGAAGAGCTCGATGACAATATTGGGTAAGGTTGATACTGACTACCTAGGCAGGGCAAAGTAGTGCTAAAACAACAACAACAACCTTAATATCCAATAATAAGTTAGACGACAGTTTTTGTAGCAAATATTTTTTTGCTAGAGGATCGTATTGAGTAATTCAGTATGCATTGCGTTGTTCTTTTTTGTTACGCGTAACAATTGTTACCATAGTTATTTATACATATATTTAAACATATTTCGTTTGTGACTATATTACCCAAAAGTAATTGATTTTATATTGCCAAAGGCAACAAATTGCATCAACCATGAACAAAGCCGCGCAGCATCAACCCCGCAAGCAACATTCGACACAAATTGACGTTGACAGCTGTTAAATGGCCAACCGAAAATTACAAAGAGAATATTTACTGGCAAAGGCCGAAGCTTTTTGTATTCAATATTTAAATTAAAAGAAAGCATAGTGACAACTGAATATGAGGACACTCAGCTTAAGAAGTAATCATGAGCGAGTTTAGTACAAAAACAATTTTTTTGAGAAAATATAACGAAAAGATTTATAATTTTTTCAAAACTTATGCAAATTCGAAATCTAGACTTTTTTTCTGTTTGTAAAGTTAATTTTTTCAAAATTTCGGATACTATCTATTGTATTTAAAAAGGCTTTATACCTTTCATGAATATGCATAACTTTTGCAATTGGTACAAACTCTTCAAAACTGTGAAAGATACATAGCCCAAACCACATTAGTCGGATCAATCGATTGTATGGGAGCCATGCGTTGTATTGGTTCGATCTTGCTGGTTCCGACAAATTAATAATCCTTTGGAAAATGGCGCTAGCTTGCAAAATTTCATCGAGATGCACCGACATGGCTAAATAAACTTAGCTAATCGCCCTGATCATTTTGGTGTACTTAATAGCTACAAGCATCAGACCAAAGTCAACTTTGGTATATTTAAAAAAAATTTGCAAAAATAAAATTTTTTAACATTTCTAAGTTTAGGAAATTTAAAAATTTTCAAAAATGAGAAACACAAAGTTCTCCATTTAATTTTGGTTTCAATTTTCTTTTTTTATTATACCTCTGATATATCCAAAGATATCCTCAAACTTGCAGGATGGTATTTTTTTCCCCCCAAAAATAAACATAAATTTTCAAATGAAAAAAATTTTAAAATTTTATAGCTAATTGAACTGGACTAGAAAGTTAAAAAAGATTAAAAATAAGCCTTTTCTAAAAATGCATTGATTTGAATTTAACTCGACGTTTAACTTATTAAACATGGCTACAAAGTTGAAAGAATAAAACCAAAATTTCATACAACAACAACAACAAATTTAACTTTAGAATGTAGTGGCGACTTAAAATTTTTCGATTTTGAAAAATTTTAAATTATGTTTAACCAGAAATTTAAAAGTTTTTTTTAAACTGCAATTATTAATTGCAAAATAATTTTCAAATTTATCCGATATGTGAGTGAGTAATCTATACGAAACTAAGTAGTTTATATTGTAATGCGAACAGAGCCTAAATCTTTCCCACGAATAATATCAAAAAAATGGTGGCCTACGAATATGCCTCGTGCGAGAGCTGGCACAGCTAACATCAAAAATGTTTAGAAAAACGTATTCTCATTCTAAAAAAAATTAGCTCTACCCTAGTCACCTCAGAAGTAGAGCTTTTGTATTTGTAAATATTCGAAGAGTTTAAATTTAAGCTAGAAATCTATGTTTACTTTGGTGAAAAGTTCATTTTATTTCAATCAGCGGTTTTTGACTGATGCAAGTACAAACTCACAGACAAAGAGAGAAGAGTTTTAATACCTTTGCTTTGGCTACTTTTACACTGCTACCACATCTCAATTTTTCCGAAATAAATATTACATATGTATGTATGTACAGTAGAATCGCGAAAAAGTTAACCAAACCGTTCCAAGGGTGGTTTACTTTTCCGAAATATTAACTTTTCCAAAGGGTTGGGAATATAATACGTTCAATTTATTTGCATGACTCACTTTTACTCGTAACAAAATAGAAACTTAGATTTAGTTTCTACTTTTTCACATTTTACATACATATATGTACATATGTATGTATTAATTTGTAAGGGCTGGTTTAAAGAAGCGGTCGAAACTTGTTTGTTTGTTTTATTTGGTGTAATAGCTCCTGACAATTTTCGTGCGCATATTAATAAGATCTGATATCTGATTTGCATCGATTTGCCAATCGATTTCCACGAATACCTTCATCGATTTTTCTTAAAATCTCAGCTTTTTGATGCAAATTTAATCTGATTTGCAATGATTTTTTCTGCTTAGTTGACATTTTTTAACACACTAACTATAAACAACTCACAAGCTCAAACGTTCATGACAAACTACGTATGTACCAACCAACACCGACAATAATTTTTTACATACAAATTCGGGGAATACATAGCAATAAAGGGAATACCCGAGCTTGTTTTTCTTGCCAAACAAACGGTTGGGTTTGAAAAAATAGATAAGCTCGAAAAAGTTAACGAAAAGTTAACTTTTTAGAGCGGTACGTGGACGCTCAAAATCGGTCAACTTAGCCGAAGGTTTAACTTTCTCGCGAGTTAACTTTTGCGCGATTCTACTGTATGTATGTATGTACATATGTATATTTATTTTTTTGACAATTTCACGCTGCACTTGAGCTGATGAGGTTGTTGCATTGCGTTTACAGCCTAACGTTCTCGATGCCACAATAAAACTAGATAACAATTGCAGGCTTTGCAGGTCACCGAGCACAAAAAATGAAAGCAAACAAAAACTAACTGCCGACGACTGCATCATCAAATATTGAAATATATGAGGGGTTATGTGACCGAGTGAACGTGGCATGTGACAGTGTAACTTGACCTGATTTCTTATAAGTACTGCTCCTTCTGCTGTCATCTCTTTCACACATTTATTTGCTTACTGCATGGCAATGATGCGGCAGCACAGACAAACAATTAACCCACAAAATACGATATTTGGCATTCAAGAGCAAAACAACAAATACACACACATAACCATATCAACTCTTATGCATGTAAATATGCAAATTAATACATAAACATACATATAAACATATATGAATGCATGCGAGTACATAATGAAATATGCACCATGACTCAGCATGCATTTGCTATGTTGACTGCAATTGTTCACTGCTAGTTGGAGTCACAGCCACTGCCATGTGCATACATACATACATACATACATATGTAGCTCGTCCTTTGCTCGCTTTTGATACGAAGTACTGCGGCATGTTGTTCTTATTGTACGAAGTACATCTACATCATCGACAGCAGCAACAGCAACAGCGTTAGTAATGAATTAAATTGCATTTGACTGCAATTGTATTTTGCAACAGTTGCATGTCAATAGTAAAAATACAACAACAACAAACCCAACAACAACAAGAAACAACTATATGCTCAACAACAGCCGTAAAGCCACAACAACAAGGCAACTACAACAATTTCGACATAAATTGTGCGTTATGGGAATTTGGTCCAACATTAATACTGGCTGGCGTTGATGGCTTCAATGCCATGGATGCATGCATGCTCTATGGATATTCAAACGAATATGCATCTTGGCCGTCAAATGCATCTGCGACTATAAATACATACATATGTATGTATGTATGCATGTGTGTGTGTTTTTACATACCCATGCATATTAAAACATACTGTCTTGACAGCAGAAATAAATATTAAAGCTAAAGCAATGTTAAATACACATGTTTTTTACACTCGAATGGAATCTAATTGAATATGTAAACCTGTGCTACATACTAAAAAAAAATCTTGACCATAAACCAAGTAATAGTTTATTTAAATTTGTATATAAGACTGGAGCAAATAAAATTTTATTTTTTGTGGTGAAAAGCAATCTGTAAAACTTTTTCGTACATGTGTGCCTTAAGTCCGTAAGAAATTTGTCTGATTTCTGGCAATTTTTTTCTGAAGAGCTTCATTGCCTTTTTCCATACAAAAAAATGACGTTCATCAATGTACATATGTAGATCGAGAAAAATCCTAAAGTCCTAAGGAAAAAAAATTGCCAAAAATCAGAGGAATTTCTCACGGACTTAAGACTTACACCTTATGATACTTAAATTGAACGGGCTACAAATCTGCATACTAAAAAAAATTCTGAGAAAAGATTTGAAAACTTCCATGAAAATTCGTCGAAATTTTGCGAATTTTTTAAATATAATTTAAAGTTTATATGCCAAAAATGGCGAGAGATACCAAAAAGAGGTGAGTGACTGTACATAGGTATGTATTGGTTTATTTTGTACACCAACAATTAAATGGAACTGCTCTTTTCACGGCCATTCATAAACATTCATAAACACTAAAACGAGCTTAAGGCCAAAAATAATATTATTTTTTTTATGAAAATTATTAGTGTTTTTTTATTTTTTTAAATATTTTTCTAAGTTTAACTGTAACTTTCAAGGACATATTTTTCTCTTGAAAACATTAAAGAGACTAATGCGCTTAAAACTACCTGGTCTATGAAGTCATATAACTGAAAAAATATATTTTATTTGGCCCACCCTAATTTACATAGTTACAAATTTATGTCTGTACATTCTCCAAAGTGGTCACACATGAATTGTTTGCATTGCACATTTTAGCTTCGCATTTTCCGTTTTTCTTTTTTTTTTTGTTAAATTTTTTAGCATTTCTTCGAAGAATAAGATGTTTTACAAGATTTCTTTCATAAGCAAAGGGTGTTTGGGTATATTGAAATAGTAATGAAAAACGACTTAAAATTGTTTAAGAATAGAATTCAGTGTCAGTGCATATCGTAAGAAGTCATCACGCTTAACTGCTGCAACAGTATCATAACTTTAGAAAAATATCCAGAATCAAAAGCTTGTAAACCGGAAGAAAATTTGTAGTTTTTGCGAATCCACTGTGTTGAGAATAATTAAAAAACAATATCATTACTAAATATGCTGCATCCAAAATGTAAACAGAAACTTCGCAAAACATTTAACCCACAACCAAGTTTATTGTTCCGACAACCAGACATAATCCCGCAACCCAGGCCGCATTACAAATTAATCAAATCAAATAAAAAATGCAGCAATGCAAATAAGAAGAGCCAAAAACTTAGAGACATATGTACATACATACATGCTTTTAAATAAAAGCGCTAAGAAAAAGCAGAACCATAGTAGACCAAATGCAGACTAGGCCAAATGAGACTAGTAGTTTTCATATTACGCCCACAGTTCCACATTATTCCGCTTTGTTGAGAGAGAGCTAAGGGCAGTCTGGAGCATTTAAGTATGGGATTACAGTGCTGAAGTGCTTCGGTAGCCTGTTAGTTAAACTGTGACAACTCTATTATGGGCTTATGGGTTCTTAAAGTACCTAGTTGTACTAGTTTCGGCATTGTTAACAACTAGTTGCTCTGATTAAAAATAAATTTTTGGGTTTTGCCTGAGCAAATGGAGTTTGTGAAATGCTGTCTTCAACTTTTTTAACTTTCGCTCTGTAGAGTTGGTTACAGTGCAAACAGATTTACAGCAACAAACGATTGAGGATTGGAACCGGCTGACAACACAACAAATCCTGTCAACACTTAACAGTTCAACCACACACAAGAGCAGGCAAAATACCGATTGACATAAATTGTTGAAGTTGGAAAAGAGTTAAATATTGTTGAGTGAATGCTGCGGCAAAAAAAATGCGGTCAGCTCTAGGAGTTAAAGTTGCAATGGATAAAGAGAGAGAATATGATGGATGTATCAAGATATAAAGCGAAGTCATTGCAAATAACGAATTCAATAGGAATGCATGTTTTTTTCTTAATAATTTTCTCTATCACTAAAGAGCAAAATAATTGACAATGCATACGAATAGTTCAAAAAAGATTTATGCTAGAATGGTTTTCCGTCATCCCTTGTCAATATTTCTGTTTTTACGATCCATATTCAGTGAAAGTTTTCGTTCTCAAATCAAAATAACATAGCTCAAAAAACGTGAGCTTAAATTTTCATTAATTTCTCTTTACTAATTCAATCAATATTTAAGTCATCGCTATTTACCTAGACTTAAAAAAATCTATCGACAGCCATTTTTCTGACACCCATTTTGCAATATTTTAGCAATTTCATAATTTCTAGGAAGCTCATCTTTAGTATATTCAATTAGTAAAAATTAAATTACTCACTCTATTGCTCGCCAAATAAAATACCGCCGGGCTTATATCGAGAATTTTTTGTTGCACTAAACCGTAATAAATTTGTTAACGGCAAAACTCATACCTCATTGCCAGGGTTTACTTAGATTAAAATAATTTGTTATGCAAATGTCAGGTGTGACGGCAATAAAGTAAATTTGCATAAACGGTAAACAGCAGCAGAGACAACAAATTTGATTGATTGAGCGTACATACAGAGACAACATTCTTAAAAACAACAGCTGTGGCAATAAAAAAAAATATTGGTGGAAAGCTGGATTAAAATAAACGAAGAAGAAGGTTATGTTGCTATTTTTAAAATATAAAGAAGCAGTTTATAACTCTTATCAATGGCGGGGTTTAGGTTTTTGTCGCCATTACCATTTATTCGGATTATTGAGATTTTTGATGATGATTTTTTTTAGGTTAGAGTTGATTTGCCGTAAAAATTAGAAATACTTATCACAGCACAGTTCGTAGAAATTAAAAATAAGTCAGAGATTTATTTGCAACAACCAATGTAATGTTATTATTCATTAGTCGATAAAATCATAGGCCGCCATTTAGCCTTTAATTTTTTTTCGTTTGTCTCATTTGTAAATGTTCCAATCAATTTTATGTACATAGATTACTCATCCCCTTAAAAAATAATATTAAAAAAATTAAATAAATTCCCACTCAAAATTATAATTACAACGCCATAACATTAATATGGGAATTCAAAAATTGGTGAGAAATTTTATTTTTATAACGACTGCTGAGTGGAAGAGCACCGTATTCCAAAATATTTTAGTTAATAGTCAGTTTAAAATACATTTGTTCCCTAAAACGGAGTTTTAATTTCAAATGACCCACATCTTATTTAACATTTCAAAGTCACGGTTTGTGGGTATGGTTATGCGATGTCACAACGCTTACTCCAAACTTGAGTTTGGCTGTTTTCGCTCATTGCCACAGTTATGCTTTGGTTTGTGAATAAAATATTTGACACTGGGTGGCTTTGTAAAAACATAAATAATTTCTTCATTCCACATAATTTTTTTCATAGGGGAACCCTGCTACATTTTAATTTTGCCTATTTTTTTACTATTAAATTTGTTCAGTTAGCTATTCAATATAAAATCTTGATAACAGAAAGTTGTTTTTAAAATTTTTTTTCATCTTCGAAAATGCTTGTGGAAAAATAAAATTAAAAATCCTAGTTTTTAGTTGCTATTTTTTACTGACTGCCCCAAACTTCTGCACTTTCTACTACTTACCTGCAACACCTAACATACTTACTACCAGTACATTGCCGCATTTTAATTGCGGATTACAAATTTTCTTTACAGATTTGCATTTTCTCTTCTCTCCAAATTCCCTTCATCTACATAATTTTATGTTTCTCGTACGAGCAGCTCAGTTGTTTGCATGAAACCATAAACTATCTGCATGTGACTATGTCAAAGTTGTGGTTTACTGAATGTCCTCACGACTCATACCTGTTCCAGTAAGCAGCGGCACTACAAAACACTCGTTCGTATTATTTTATAGCCGCACCACTAACATACTTTGCTTTCACGTCTGCTTGCACTTTTGCTTGTGAAGTATGTACATATGTATGTAGCTACAATAGCAACATGGCGCACAAGCTGCCGGCTCTACCAAATATTCGGTATTAAAGTTTTAGTGAACTTTTAGTACTCCAACAACATGTGTCTGGGCTGCACTTTGCTTTAGCTGTAACCGCAAAATGTTGCTTAATAAATTAGGAAAATTCATGTCCTAACATGTTGTCGTATATTGGATGAAGTGTTTCTTGCATACTTTATTTGTAGATTTGATGTAAATTTTGTTATTTTAGTGAATGTTACAAGAAAATGCAGCAAGACTCTTTAGAATATTCATATTCAACAAAATTACATACATACATACATACATACACACATACTTATTTAAATTTAATAAATTTGTTCAAATATAACATTCTCCATACAAATTTCATTTTTGAGGCTCAACATCCCTAAAAGAGGTCATGGAAGGAGCTTTTGGTGCTACTAAAAATGGGCTCTAATTTTCGATATAAATAAAAAAAACGAATGTAATCGCGAATTTTTAGGGTACGGGGTATGTTTTCAAAATAATAATCCAGCTCCTATGATCGCAAACTAATTCATCCGCGCAGTCATGTCGGCTCTGAAAGACCACTAGAGCATTTAGCCATGCTAATGGTAATGGAAATTGCCCATTTAACCACACTCTTGATTTTCAAATTGGTGGAAAATGCCAGAAAATTCTAGAGTTGAGATGAAATTGCTTGTATTTGCATGCAAAACGCCATACAATAGCACAGACTAAAATTAAACGTTGGAAGTGTAATACACACCAAGAAATTGTGTAAGTAATTAACCAAAATAAAGAATAAGTTAAGGCCAGATGCTGCCAAGCCGTATGAATGATATCTTCAACGCAAAGGAGTCAGAGTTAGTGTAAAAATTGTACACAAATTTCCGAACTCAAATAATAAAGCTTCTAACTTGAAAAAAAACTTTGTGTTAATTGGCTGCAGAATTTTTTGGTGAACCCGAACCTCTAAGGGTGTTACGGGGTTTCGATGCTTAAATAATAGAATTTCCTAAATTTATACTATTGATTTCGTTTCACTTAATATCAGACAATAATTTGCACGAATAATCGCTCCAGAGAAAAAATGGTCTGATAAAAGAAAAAACCATTTGAGCCGGTTCCGCCTGTAGAAGCGGTTTCGGTTTCGGTTTCGGTTTCGTTTTTTTTTTTTCAGATCAAACTAACGTTTACGATTTCAGTATGGAAAAAGAAGTCGGCTTTAAACGACTATGATTTCATTTTAAGTCCTTGCTGCTCAATAAGAATCCCATACCGAATCTGAAAAATCTAACTAGAAAATCCGATTAAGTTTACAATTCCTACAAAACTCATTCGTAACATCCGAAGTTAGTTAGTCTCAAATGAGCGCCAACATTATCTCACTTCCACGTGTCAGTGCCAACATGAAAGTAACACTCGTAAAGCAGGAAGTTGGCAGCCAACGAACGCGGAAACCCTGAAGTACATAACAATTTTAGTTTGTGAATGGTCTGAGCGTATATTTTATGTTGCGAATCAAACTTTTTTGTTTTGTTTTTTTAATTTTAAAGCAATTTCATATACATATGAATGAAAATACTAAATACGTATTTATGTAGTTATTATGAGTCTTAAGTGGCACATTTAAAGTCCAGCGCGTAGTAAATGTGTAGAGCTACAGAGGTAAAATAAATACAAAACGGCTGAATTGGAATGATGGCAATCGCAGTTGAAAATCATGCTAGCAAAAACATAATGAAATGCCATTTAACTAGTGACCCTTAATGGGCAGATATGAGTGTGTATGAGTATATATGTACATATGTACATATGTACATACAAACATATTTATGTACGAGTGTCAATGACCTGCACAAGTGCCATTGTTGCTGCTATGAAACTACATAAGTAGATATGTACATAATTATAATATTCACAAATGCGCCATAAATTACAATTTAAACAGACGTTTTGTGTTTAAAGAGAATTATGATTAGGTATATAAAAAAAGAATTAAAAAATTAAAATTTGGGCCAAAATTCAAAATTTCAAATATTTTGAAAAAAAAACCTTTTAAAAATTTCAAGATAACTATGTATCTTTAGATGCATGCATATGTATTTCATAGATTTATTCCAAAAAATGAGTCCAGATATTAATTATGAGCTGTAATTTTATCGTTTTTTTTTTCAAAAATCAAAAGATTTCTAAAATTAGAAATTAAATTTATTTATTATTATTTTATGTGGTTAAATTAGTGGAATAAAAACGCAAATATTTTGAAAAAAAAAAATTGTTTCTTTGAAACTGCTTAATTTTTTTTTTTTTTTTTAATTTTTTTTTTCTTTAGCATTACTTCGTTTGTGATCGAGTTCGGCGATTTAAAAAAATGTTGGTCTTGAACAAATTATTTTAACAAAGCTTGCATATAAACATGTCAATGTTTAAACAAAAACTTTGATTTTTTTGTGAAAATTTACAAAATTTTGGAGCAAATGCAAAGGAATTTTATAAAAATTTAAAAAAAAAAGTTTTAGAATTTTTTTGAATTTTTTTATTTTTCCTGCGTTTTCCTCCATACAAGTTTATGTAGCTCGTCGGAAAAAAATTGTGAGAAAAATTCAAAATTTTTTATAAAACTGAATTTTAATTTTATAGTTATGTTATTGGATTTTATTTACTAGATAAATGTTTTTTAGGGCTTTGTAAAAAAATTGGTAAAGATTGCAAAAACGACTGTAAGTACACTTATATTCGCAAATGTATCTGAAGATTTGACATGGAAATACAAATATCTAAATACTTAAATATACATGACCAGCTCGTTTTCAGTTTTAGGAAAAATGTAATTCAACCTCTATTGATGCACCAAGCTGCTTAAATAAAATTATTTCTTAAAAAGATTTGTTCTTAATATATAACAGAGCCACAGAAATTGTTTTAGTGCGCCATAAGCAAAGTTTTTACCTCACGAAGCTATTTACAAATAATTTCAAATTTCGCCAACAACAACAAATATAACATACACCAAACAATAACACGCATTTGGAATAGTTAGAAGGAAATACGCGCACAACTTCTCCAATTGCATGCAACTATTCAAATAAACATATACAAATTAAGAAAGTTGCGAGTAAAGCTGCGATTATACTTACATAGCATAGACTTGACTTATCTTAAGAACCGTCACATAGTGTTCCGTTAAATTAATTTCGCATTTTGCCGATTACTCAACAATTGAAAAAATTTAACTGCATTTGTCTGTGGAATTATGATTTTCTACATATGTAAGTTCTAAGTGACGTCATTGGATTTAGAACTTCATACTTCAGGTAGAGTATAAACAAGGCTAATTTAGCAAACCAATGAAGTCAAGTTCATGCCATGTAAGCATAACTGCAGCTTAAGTGTTCGTATGTTCGTATATGCGAGTGGGTGCATTTTCTGGTGAACGCCTTGAAAACACAACCAGGGAAATGAGAAAACTTTCAGCAGCGCCAAACGTCAAACATCGAAACACAGCCAACTTGAAGATAGAACAAAACACAAAAAAATTGCAACATAACGGCTTGTCTATAAGCTTAGTATCCACCTTCAGATGAGATGTGCAGCGTCTTTGAGAAAAAGCGGTGGGGCGTATATGTACGTAATAATGCGCACACCCTACCAACCATGGCTAACCATGGTGAAACTCTGATTCCAAAAATTCACAAATTTTTACTAACACCAACGCATATTTTTAGAATTTGTATGGAAAACGACAAGTGCCTAAAAGTATGCCTCACACTTACACGCAAAAATCTTTTCAACATGGGTAAAAAGTGAACCTCTCTGAACAAAATTACCCACTTTTTTATCCTCTTTTTTGGTAAGCGCGACTCGATGATTATCCAGATTTTTATCCAATCATGGTTGGCAGGGCAGTTGGTTTTTGAAGCACACACACACACACATACATGCATACATATGTATGTACATACATTTAAACATGAATATAGAGAATACTAGGCACGAGCATTTATAGCATTACAAGTTCACCTGGAATTCTTTGTTTCGCTGATTGTATTTCCTTCCACTGGGAGGCATGCATTTGTGTGTTCAGATCTAAAGTGCGGTGCTATATTTTGATTGCATTCGTTTGAATTCCTTTGATATGGTTGAAAATTGCCGAGCGCTAAATTTTAGTTTGAAACGCTCTATCCTGATGTTTTGTGGCCCTAACATAAAGCTAAAGTCGGCTCGATTACATTTATCTTCAAAGTATTTATATGTTTGTATGACTGGTAAGTATTTTGAATGTAAGTGTCGGCGTATATTAGGCTCACTCAAAAACGATTTTTTTTTTACATTTGCAAATGAAATATGTGAAACCGGGAAAAAAACTATAGTAATATTTACTCACTAAAGGCAAGAATTACGAAATATTTTAATTTTCCTTATTTCCTTCCCTCTTTGTTTTATTTAATTTAATTTAATTTAATTTAATTTTATTTAATTTAATTTAATTTAATTTAATTTAATTTAATTTAATTTAATTTAATTTAATTTAATTTAATTTAATTTAATTTAATTTAATTTAATTTAATTTAATTTAATTTAATTTAATTTAATTTAATTTTATTTCATTTCATTTCATTTCATTTCATTTCATTTCATTTCATTTCATTTCATTTAATTTAATTTAATTTAATTTAATTTAATTTAATTTAATTTAATTTAATTTAATTTAATTTAATTTAATTTAATTTAATTTAATTTAATTTAATTTAATTTAATTTAATTTAATTTAATTTAATTTAATTTAATTTAATTTAATTTAATTTAATTTAATTTTATTTCATTTAATTTAATTTAATTTAATTTAATTAAATTAATTTAATTTAATTTAATTTAATTTAATTTAATTTAATTTAATTTAATTTAATTTAATTTAATTTAATTTAATGTAATTTAATTTAATTTAATTTAATTTAATTTAATTTAATTTAATTTAATTTAATTTAATTTAATTTAATTTAATTTATTTTAATTTAATTTAATTTAATTTAATTTAATTTAATTTAATTTAATTTAATTTAATTTAATTTAATTTAATTTAATTTAATTTAATTTAATTTAATTTAATTTAATTTAATTTAATTTAATTTAATTTAATTTAATTTAATTTAATTTAATTTAATTTAATTTAATTTAATTTAATTTAATTTAATTTAATTTAATTTAATTTAATTTAATTTAATTTAATTTAATTTAATTTAATTTAATTTAATTTAATTTTATTTCATTTAATTTAATTTAATTTAATTTAATTTAATTTAATTTAATTTAATTTAATTTAATTTAATTTAATTTAATTTTATTTCATTTCATTTCATTTCATTTCATTTCATTTCATTTCATTTCATTTCATTTCATTTAATTTAATTTAATTTAATTTAATTTAATTTAATTTAATTTAATTAAATTAATTTAATTTAATTTAATTTAATTTAATTTAATTTAATTTAATTTAATTTAATGTAATTTAATTTAATTTAATTTAATTTAATTTAATTTAATTTAATTTAATTTAATTTAATTTAATTTAATTTAATTTAATTTATTTTAATTTAATTTAATTTAATTTAATTTAATTTAATTTAATTTAATTTAATTTAATTTAATTTAATTTAATTTAATTTAATTTAATTTAATTTAATTTAATTTAATTTAATTTAATTTA